>JABFFC010000352.1:0-73016 GCA_013623535.1 Fusarium penzigii
CCGCCACCATGATACGCTTCAAAATCTGTCTCGCCAGGCCGCCAACAACCAGGGCTAGATTCGGAGGTCAGCGATGGGCACATGGCCTTGCCGATCAGTGGTGCCTGGACGCTGGTCGACCATGTGTTTTTAGGGTGGCCGAGGAAAACAGGCCACTTGACGGGCCCATGATGGGGGGGGGTGGTTCAGGGGAGTGAGCCGGGGTTCGGTGGGCGCCGGGTCCGATGAGCAGATGGGAATTCTTTTCAGTGAGTTCCTGGAATTTTGAGGGATACGGAATGAGATGATGATTGAATTCATGATTGATTTGGATTCGGGCGTAGTCGGGTTATTGTTCTGGTAACATTGATTAATTATTGATTGGCAATGCTATGGATTTGGTGATTTGTGCACAGGGTTGTAGATTTGGACAACTTCCACTACTCTTGCTTCTAGTACATATACTCACCTCTCAAAAGTAGCATTAGCAACAATTAATAAATCTAGTTACAAGGTATATGTGATGAGATATTAGATCTAGCATTAGATTTCATCGTAGAATAGATCCAGGTTCCAGGGTATAGAACTGGACTGAGCAGTGAACACAGCACACCCCCCCGGGAATGTCCGGAATCGACCCAATCCGTCGGTGCTGTTCTAGCTTTAGGTGCTGTCGTGCAAATCACACCACCTCTGGCACCACCAAGCATCAACACCATCATGACAAGAAACTCGAACTATCCATCATGCTGATGGTCAAACACTATGAGGGAAAGGGTTTTAAAAGAAAAGTATATAAATATGAAGATATTCTCGCCAAATTTTGGGTTTTGTTCATCATCATCATCATCATCATCACTCAATCAATTCAGCATTCACAAGCTACAACAGCTTCCACTCTATAGAATCCTCCTCATTCACTCTCACTTATATACACATCCACCACTTACACCAACCACAACCACAACCACAGAAATGTCTGCTCCCATGATCAAGGCTATCTCCACCGGCCCCAAGTAAGCACCTCCTCCTTCAATACTTCCCTTCTCATAAATATACACATACTAACATCAACCGAAAAAGGGCCCTCCCCGTTCTCATGGTCGTCGGAAGCGCTGCCGTCGTTGGCGGCTACGTCCGATCTCAACTCACCGGTGTATCTGCCAAGTTTGATCGATCATTCGCAAAGTACAACACTACCCAGAGCGAGGCCGTCCGGGCAAAGACCTTTGACGGATCTGTTCCCGATCCCCGAACCAGCGTTTTCAACGTTCTTGGGTGGTAGATTAAAAAAAAAAAAAACGCGAAACCACATACATATTCGACAAGTTATTTGATTCAAAGGTGTTTTTGGGGGGTGGGTGTTGGGTTCATGTTTACATTTTGGGGATTTCATCTGCATCAAGAGCGTCTGGAGCGGTTTAAATTCATGTAATCGCATAGAAGTTGGTCCAACGCCTTTTCTTTGTTAAATTTAATATCAACAATATTCAACTTATATACTTTCACTCTGTTAGTGCACTGATACAACTAACTAATATCACAATTGCTGAGGAAGTTGCCAAGATCTCAATGCCAAGAGCATGCGAACCACTATAAATCAACATCTCATCAACATTCAACACACAAGCACTTCCTGCATCATCCTCGATAGACAAAACACACAGACCTGGTCTTACAATTCACGGCACTGCCAGTAATCTCAGTCAAGGTACTTACTTATACGCTAAGAGGGGGAAAAAAACATCACAACGAATCAAAGTGCATTCCGTCCCATTAATTATACTTCCCCCCGTTTATCGGCACTTGCAATGACGCAAATCGTCCCTGGATCTCAAAACAAGCTCCAATCTCATCACGAAATTGAAAACTCTCATCATACTCTTTCTTACACCAGACATCTCAATCGTCAGCACCATTCATCGCTGAACTCGCTGCGTCACTCGCAACGTCGTTGTCTAGCTCAGGCTTGACAATTGACCGGTTCTGCTCGTCATGTCTACATCTGATCCTCCCGAACCCAATGACGCAAACACCAACAATAAACAACAAAAACGACGGACTCTCCCATCATGGCTGGACCATTTCAACGCCCATGATCTCAAAATATTCTTCCGATGCTGGGCCGCAGCATGGATTGCAACTCTCCTCATCTTTATCAACCCGACCCTCACCAGTCTTGGTCAGGCCACCTTCTTTGCCGCTCTGCTTCTGCACATTGTCCCCCCGGCAAGCATTCTGTTCGTCTATCTCCTCGCAGCCTCCACGCTTCTAATCGGAATGTGCTTGGCTTGGGCGTGGGGCCTTCTCACTATGAAGGCTGCTCTGGCTGTCCGTTCGGAAGCAGATACGTTGGCAAGGTATCAAGCTTTGCAGCAACAGGCGGCCGCAGCAGCTAATCAGACTGGGCAGAGTGTTGCGTGGGAGGCTCGAATTCTCATATACGATGGTTTTATGCTCGATGCTCGTGTCACGGTAGTCTATTACGTTCTTGGCTGCTTGTTCATCTACATGCTCGCCCGTCTCCGATGCAGCAATCCCAAGTTTATCCTGGTGCAGATATTCGGCACCATAGTCACGGACATTTTCCTGCTATTTGGACCGACTCTCCCGTCATTCAGTGCCACGGTGGCTTCGGTTCTCATCAAGCCTGGCGCTGTAGGGACAGGACTAGGCGTTGTCTGTTGTCTCATCTTCTTCCCACACTCCACGGCCTACATGGTACTTGGCCTACAGGAAAAGCTGATCCGCATGACAGAAACATCTCTCGAATGCACAAGGAGGCGTCTCGCCGATCAAACAGTCGATCTGGGCGGGCTGATGGCTGCCAAAGGAGGTGCCATCGCCGCCTACAAGGCCATGGAGCCAGCCCTTGCCTTCCTGCCCCTTGACTTTTCAAGAGGGCGATGGAGCGCAGATGATGTCCAAGGTTTGTCCAGCTCGGTTCGCGAAGTTATGCTCGCCAACGTCTCACTTCTCGATTTCCACATCTCTAGGATGAATGCTGCGCAAAAGCATGAGCAGCATGAGTTGGAACAGGATACTGAAAGCTCGATCAATGGATCAAATGAAAAGTACAGTCATGAGATTGGTCGACGTCACAAACAGGAGACTGCGCACGTAATGAATGCGCTTAAAAGTCCGGAGCAAGGCGAGATGCGTAAGAGAACAAAGGAGAAGCTGAGCGCCACAACCGCCGATGTCCTTCGATTGAGCTCCAAGTCTATCCAGCTCGCGGCTCACGCCGTCCATTTGTTCAACACCACCAGATGGTATGGACAGCCATCCGAACAGAAACACGAAGAGTTGGTGGGAGAGTTGCAGAGCACTTTGCAGGCTCTTCATGAGGCAAAACTGGCCTGCGCTGCTAACAGTACCGAAGCCATACTCGATAGCCACGCCGATTTCTTTGACGACGATGGTCACTTGAAAAAGTTGGACGGAAGTACCAAGCTCCCCCTGTTTCCCGGATTGGTCTTGTCAATGGTCATTGAGGAGCGCATCCTTGGCGCAGTCACCACGATTGAGAAATTGCTCCAACATATCCTCAATCTAACACAAATGAGGAGAAAGAACCGCATCTGGTTCCCCTTTCGTCTCAACTATGCCGTGTCTTGGCTGCTCAGTGGAAAGACTTCCATCTCTGCTGCCGGTCCCTCCACGGATACAGCCAACGATCCTGATGATTCTTCTATAGACATCGCCACATCCGAAGATCAGGCTATCGAGGCTCGGCGACGCCTGCGAGTGAGCCGGGGCTACCATGCATCATCTGCAAGGAGAGGCAGACTCACAAAAGCTATCATAGCCACGTATAAGTGGTTCACCAACCCAGCCGGCATGTTCGCTCTCCGTCTGGTAATTGTGACCGTTGCAACAGCCATTCCCTCGGCCATACCGTCCTCGGCTGGCTTCTTTTACCGCGAAAAGGGAATATGGGGCGTCATCAGTGCTCAAACCTGTCTCGTCGTATACATGGCTGATTTCACATTCTCCCTGGTCTCGCGTGGGTTGGGTACTGTGTTTGGCGGCATTATGGGCATTCTTGCTTGGTACATTGGTTCAGGCTCCGGTGAAGGAAATCCCTACGGTCTTGGGGCTTCCACGGCTGTCTTTACCGCCATACTCATCTGGCTGCGCATCTTTCTTCCGCCGGCTTTCGCGTCGGCATGTATGATGTCTGGCGCTACCTTTGCCCTCATAATAGGTTTCAGTTATGACCACGGTCGTATTCAGCAGTACGGACTTCCGGGCCAGGGTTATGTGTCATTCTGGAAACGTCTTGTTACCGTTCTGATAGGTTTTGTGGCCGCATTTATTGTGCAACTCTTTCCGAGTCCGCCCTCTGCCACAAGCCACGTCTGCAAGACATTGGCCAAAACTGTTGGAACACTGTCAGATCACTATGCACTCCTGCTTTCCCATTGGGGTCGACGAGAGAAGAATAGCCCACTGGGTGCTGTGGCAGAGCAAATTTCTCTCGAGGTTGCCGAGATTCTGTTCTCTCTCAACGGCCCCATTGCTTTACTTAAAGGTGAGCTAAGTTTTGGTCAGTTCCGACAGGAACTCCTCAAGACAGTGCAGGGTCAATGTCAGGACATGAATCGAGCACTCGGCAGATTGCTTGCTCTTTCAGCTTCCCTTCCATCTGAATTGCAGGACCGCCTCATTCAGGTGGCAGGAATTCTCGACGACCGAGCCATTGGAGAGATCATGGCCGTGCTGGATGTTGTCGAGAAGGCACTGAGGACAGGGTGTCCGCTACCCGAGAGGCTGCCTGTGCCCCTCGTCCGCAGATTTGTTGATGCGTATCATGTGAACGATGATTCTATGTTGACAACAAGGCTTGTGAGGGATGAGAATTACAGGCGATATTGCGTTGCTGTATCCTCATATCTGAAGTTTTTGTCCACGATTGACGAGCTGGTGCTCTCGCTGAAGAGTGAGCTAGGAGAGTGTCATATTGTCGCACAATGGGATGAGGTTTGATAGCTAGAGTTTTTAGGTGTTGGATGTGTTGGCCATAATTCGATCTCATTTGAAATGGAATATTTTCATAGACCAAGTGACTGATTAAGGAGTCAGCAATGGCTTTAGATTATTGACAGTAATGGCGTTTAGATCAAGAGGCTTGCAGAACCGTACGACAAGTAATTGTTGTTGGAGGTGGTAGGATAAGATTCTGGTGGAGAGGATGCATGTCAAGGTAGGTACACATATTCAAAGATGCTTCTAGATGCATATGCTGCTTACATGTAAATTTATATAAGCAGCTACTCTCTTCTCTTTACAAACTTGACAGCTTGTACTGATAGTTCCAGCGGCCCCTTGTCAAACATAGATACTCCTCTATCAATAGTTTCAATAAGACCATATCCCACCAAACTTGATCAATATTTCTACTCCCAAGAACAATACACGGGAAGACTCCCCTAGCTTCCCCCTTCCCCCCATCCTGACCCCCGTGGGTTCTCGGTCGGTCCCCTACCCTATTGGCCCACGCCGGTCTCATAATGCGGGGAGTTCACCACAAAGCCGTGCACGCCATACTTGATCATTATCACGACTTGTGTCACTGCAGATACTTTAATTGGATCTTGGGTCACCGTTTGGAGGAATTGCGTGCTTTGGGGGGGAGAACCAGGTAGAAAATTATCCCACGCTTTTCTGACGTCCCGCGTGGTTTCGTATATGTCGTGATGAATATTGTTTTCTGCTGTCACTTTTTTCCAGGGCTTTTTGCGGGATACGATTTGGATATACTTACTTGTAATACCCCTTTGAGATTCGCAATTCTTGTTGTTCTCGTAAGTCGATACAAGAGACAAATGGTTATTAAACATTAGACGGCCTTTTGATCAATCCAATCAACTCCTTGGTTTAATTCTTGGTTCGCTCGTTTACCGCTACCATCGCCCACTCCCATCGTTAGACTGCTCATTATTTCTCCCACCCAGGCTATATCTGAGCTCTGGCAAAACTAAACATCCTCTTTCTCCCTCCATTCACATCTGTTTTATTTCAGATGGACACATCATGAAAGCAGCCTGTGTTCAATGTCGAGTCCGTAAGGTATATACTCCCATCTTACCCGGAACTCGGCCTGTGTTAACTCCCCGAAGGTCCGATGCGACGGTACCGTTCCTAGATGCCGCACGTGTGAGCGTCTTTCATTCCAGTGTTCCTTTGAACAAGACGGCTCTACTGGACAATACGTACCTCCCAAACTACCGCCTAAATGCCGTGGAACAAAAGCATGCTCCGAGTGTAGGTCTATGAAGGTGAGGTGTAGTGGTGATGCACCAAAGTGTACAAATTGTCGTCGACGCAATAAACAGTGCACTTACACATCAATCCCTTCATCCTCTTCATCCAGAGCCGACTCACAAAAGACTATACCTCAATCCCCACTATCTGTGGACTCATCTTCTCAAGCCACGAATTCACCTGAACAGCATCGCTCCAGTATCGCTTCTACACCTCAGCCAGAGAGCTCAGATTTCAGGGGGAATAGTCCCACAACGGGACCGTCCTCGCCGTCCGACGAGGTAGTTCGCGCACTGGTTGATCAGTATTTTGATCGTCTTTATCCTCTCGCATCCT
This sequence comes from Fusarium penzigii, assembly GCA_013623535.1. NCBI lineage: Eukaryota > Fungi > Ascomycota > Sordariomycetes > Hypocreales > Nectriaceae > Fusarium > Fusarium penzigii. The sequence goes on from JABFFC010000352.1 coordinate 6,583, forward strand.
TCAACTTTCTCCACAGAGCAACCACTATACAACGATGTCGTGATGGCACCATCGATAGAACGCTCAAACTGGCGTTATGCGCTATTACCGCCATCTACTTTAAAGCGCATCCAGATGAGAGGGATAGCTGGGCCCAGGAGGGCGAACAACTTATTCTCGATCGCTTAGAACGTCCATCTATATTCCAGCTGCAGGCTTCTTTACTTCTGATCCGCTACCGAGCTGCTGTCGGCCAATTCCCTCGAGCCTTCATCATGGCTGGTCTTGCAGCGAGATGGGCTGTAGCGCTTCGTCTTAACTATGAACACACCAAGTTAAGCCCGGTCGCACAAGAAGTGAGAAGAAGGACCTTCTGGTCTTTGTATCTCCTCGAAGACAGCTTCTGCGTGGGCCTAAAGGAATTTGAACTCTTTGATTCAGAGGTCATCCATCTTCAACTCCCCTGCCCAGACGAGGATTTCTATGAGGAGGGGCCTGTAAATACAGGGTATCTACATCCTGGCAAAGGACTGGAGCCGGAGACACTAGAGTCGCGCGCTGCTTTTGTCAGGGTGACTCTCATCAGGAGGGCTGTGATGAGACTCAACAGGAAAGTGGCGCTCAATGAAGTCAGTTTGTCGGAACTATTCTCCTCAATGGAGAGGCTTCAGACCGACTTGCTGCGCCTGCGGGAGAAGCTGGCCCCTTGTGATCAATACCCGCCTGTCAGTCATGAATCTCATCAGACACCCCGTTCAACCATCGTTGTAAGTCCGCAACCATAGTGATGCTTTCAGCATTGCCCCGACTGACTTGAAATAGCACTTGAGTTGGCATCAGTGCCACTGTGACCTGTATCGCATCTTTATAAAAGGTTACCCAGAAGCCACTCCTCATGCGGCCATCGATGGCATGTCTGCAACAGACAGGACTCTCATGAGGGAAAAGTGTCTGTCGCACGCCGAACAGATTGTCGATGTGCTCTCGAGCTTCGTCCAGCATAAGGACGAAAAGGACATGCTAGACTTCGACGCTGCTGTCTGTGCCTACCATGGTGCTCGCCTTATTCTTTTTGGGGCATATACCGGAAAGAACAATAGAGGGTTGCCAATGCAGATGGCAATCAACAAGGCAAAGCTATGTCTGGATGTGATTACACAATACTTTGACTTTTCAGCTCAACTCAAGCCCATGGTGCGTTGAAACTGACTTCTTGTTTGTTCTTCTTCCACCACTAACTGACACCATCTAGCGACAAGAGCTTGAACGAGTCATCCAACAGCATAGATCGTGGCTCGAATCATCTGACCAGAGCGCCCTTGCGACAGCAGATCCAAATCCAAATCCACCACCCAAGCTCTCTAGAGATGCCTACATACGCCAGCGCCTAGCCATACACAGCCTTCTGCGCCAGTCTGAATTTGTCGATGATAGCCGCGACGCCGCTCCCGAGCCTCCGCCTGAGCCAGCTTTGAGCTGGACGGCATCCACCGAAGATGGGCAGAGCATCGAATCTAGAACAGCCTGGACTCCCCGAGAGCTCAACACGTTGACTGATCCAGCTACGGACCCAAATATCTTGTTTGGTCTACCGTATGGTGTAGGGTTGGACTTGAATGCGTGGGCTTGCAGTACGGCGCCCTCGCAGGACATGGATGGGTACCTGGGCGAGCTTGATGAGCAGTGCATGTATTGATGTCTCCGATACACAAGCTAGCTTGTTGAGAAGCGGGGACATCGGGAATTCGGTGGTTGTGTAGGCCAAAGACTACAGCAGCAGAGATATATTGGCGAATCGAATGCTACTAGGCGGACAGGCCGACTTGATACTCGAGCTTTCATAAGGAGCTGTCTCTTATGAAACATGAAAGTGGCAATCATTCATGTTGTCCGATTCCTCAGAGCCTCAACATCAAGGGTAATGCTGGCCAAAGAACGACGATTCTGTTCTGGAAACTCGACTACAAGGCTGAGATGAGCTACTCATACCCTCAAAGATGGATTGTGGTCATTGTCAATGCTGTTTTATTGCACCATCGTCGACGTTTGAACATTGACAGTCCACTGCACCGTAGCCAATGGTGTGATGCATTGACCGAAGTGTCCGACAAACATTTCTCCACCTTGTTTAGGCCTGTCTGATCGGGAGACACCGGTAGATCAGCCAGGCCAGCCAGGCTCCGCACAATTTCTGGGCTGGTATGAGCCAGAGCAAAGATAAGGAGGTCAAGGCGGTGAATCTTTGATAAATCTTCTGCGCCTCTTTAACTTCCTGCGGAGTTCAGTTTGGCGTGTCAAAGATAGCCTACCAATGCAATGTATACACATTTACTCTCCATGTCGCGGGTGATGTGCTCAGATGTTGTAAAGAGGTGTTTGCCCACCGTCGAGGTGATAGCAACGAGTGTTGAGAGATATTGTGGTAACTGATCTAGCGTCCAGTCGTCGTCTTTGTTTTAGAGTAACGTCAGCTTCCATGATCTATGATTATGGGGCTGACGCTTTGTCTATGATGATGCATCAGTGCATCACTCAATGACTTCGCGCGATGGTTAACAGAGTATGAGCACACGAGCATGGCCTCCTTTAAGAGGGATGGAACGATGATATTCCGGGACTCGGAGCGGGCATCGGGAATGACGCAGCGAAGCTGACTTCAGTGGAGAGGAGTGGAGTTGTGAGGCAACTTGGTCAAGTCTGACTGACCATCAACAGGGGTAACTTGCTGATGTTTCCTTCGGTTGGTCGCTGCTTGGCCCTAATATCCGCACTCACGACCATCGGGTCGTCGGCGTCTCCATCGTTGGTGGTGAGTGAATTGACACTTTTGAGACGGTCAGTTCCAGATACATCATTCAAGTTCCTGGGCACAGAGAGATCCTGGTAACCAAGATTCGACACACACATTTCCTAATGCGTTCCATTGCATGTTCGATGGCTGTAGTCACAACGCAAGGTTGATAGGCCAGTTGAGTAAAGTGAGTAAGTGAGTGAGTGAGTGAGTGACTTTTAGCCCCATCCGTCAGACGACAAGGGGATGGAAATGCTTGTTGCGCCAAACGTAATAGTTTCTGAGATCTAAGCTCTGGCAATTGCCCTGTATGTGTCGCTTCTCGGTTTTAAAACTCTCTCATTGGCATCCCCAGATTCTGAACCTTGTAATTTGTAGCGTGCGCGTTCTAGGAGGGCTTGATATTGTTAAAATAAGATAAGGAGAAGGGTCTCGTGTAGACTGTTCACTGTCTACTACGTAGTAAGGAGGCGGGGAGCTGGGCATCGGTGCGGCGTATTCAAGCATTAAAAAATACACCAGTTAGCTTGCAGGTAGTCTTTCTTGATGAAGCTACGGGCATTAACTCATTCTGCGAATAACAACCCATGTTCAGCACGCAGAAGTCCTTTGCAAACTTCGATCCTGGTTGGGCTATTGCCTGAGTGGTATTGTCACCTTAACTTACTCGTGCTCGCATTGTTTTCGTGCAACAAGATTACTGCAATGTAGAGAAAAAAAGAGGATCTTGAAATGACTGATAAGATACCCATGTCACACAATTTTCAGAGAGGGGGAAAACCAGCTAAAACCCCCCAGTCGATACGAGCCATGGCCACCAGAAAATGAGAAAAACAATCAACTGACCAGTTGAAGTTTTTCCCCTTGCTTGCTTGGCGGCAGTTATCAACTCGAGGATGCTAGAGAACCACTCTACGTCGACCAACCTATGAGGTGTGGCATCTCCATTTTCGCCAAGATTCTCGTGGCTGGTCTTTGGCCCACACCAAAAGATGTCCCTTTATGATTCAAAGGGTTGAAGTAGTGTGGCATGTTACGTGGTGACAACCTGATGTGAATGGATGGGTAAAAAGCTTGAGAAATGCATTTAGCTGGTTTCTGACCGACTGTGACCCATTGTGCCAAAATATGGATTATTGCGATTTATGAACCCCGCTGCTCTTGACTGTTTTATGGTATGGCATCTACACAAAGCCCCCCATCTTTGCTATCCCCTCGCCCATTAAGTCGTGCTCCATGCTTACCTGCCATACTCATTCTAGTACGAAAAATTATAGTGGCAGTGACGACAGTCTTTTTTTCCCCAATGGCAGGGGCACTAGGGGCTTTGAGGAGGGGTTCACAATTTGAATCAGCCATAGTGAAGAGTGAAGGCATGTGTAGTGGATTCTAGACGGAATGGCATGGATGCTCCTTCCCCAGAAGCCACTGGCCTGGAAACCCCACTTCAAAATCCACGGTGACGGGTTTTGACCTATCGTAAAGCATTGTACAGGTAGAGGTGCCTTCCATCGGCTTGGGTCGTTTGGCTGTGCACCTGCCTTACCTACCTGTGTGTAGATTTTACCCTGACTACCTACCCATTTGTACCGTACATACCTAACATTAGGTCATTGACGAGGGAAGGCGCACTAGACCCTGCCGCACCACACGTCCCGTTCGGTAGTCCAATGTGGTAGGCTAGGTGTGAGTACTAAGGCACAGGCCAGAGCTACCAATTCCGGTCCGGACTCTTCTCCCAGTACTCACACAAGATCCTTTCCCATTATTGCCCACCAACTCTGACTCGTTCAACAATCCTTTCCATCATTCCTCAATTTCTCCTCTCCTTAATCTCGCCTGGTAAATAATAGAAGGACAGAAGGCTCTTTATTTTCATGGCCCAGAGAGGCCAACTCAGATTTTGTTGAATTTCTCCATTCTCCCTGTGATCCTCTCTATCTACTGCCTGCTGGGCCGGGTTCCCTCGATGAGCCGTAAACCGCCCGGTCTGCCGCTGCTATGGATCTCGCCTCCTCCGTTGGCGATCGCCCGAATAACCTCATTCCCAGCCTCGACACTCCTAATGCCTTCTCAACTCCTGCAGCGAACTCTTCGGACCCTTCCCAGCCTCCAATAACAACATCCCAGGCCACCTCCCAAGCCGCCGCTTCCCATGCGAACTCTCCCGATCGCAAACCAAAAAAGTCATCCATGACATGTACCACTTGTCGCGCTCGCAAAGTCCGATGCAACGGTGCTCGCGATATTTGCTCTAATTGCGAACGTCTTGGTTTCCCCTGCTCATATGATGATTCCGACCCAGGCGCTTTATCCGGTGCCTTGCCACGCCGCCGTGTTAGACAAGCCTGCCTCAGCTGCCACAGTCGCAAAGCCCGATGCTCCGGCCACATGCCATCATGCGACCGTTGTCGCGCGCAGGGCATAGAATGTGTTTATCGGCCAAGTAAGCGAGCACGCCTATCAATGAGGGGCGAGGGGCCGAGTCCACAGAGTTTGGATGGTGAACGGGATGATGGACATAATGACAGCGATCCCGGCTTGACTGACCCGGCCAGCACCTCGACCCCGAACGCATACACCAACGATGTGTAAGTGTCTTGCCTATCGCCAAGGCCCACCCTACTGACAACTCTGCTTAGCTCTTTCCCCGATGAATCCTTTGATGCACTTATTGGCCGTACCTTTGAGAAGTTTTTCCGCCATGTCCATCACATTCCTATGTACTCTTTCTTACACCGAGCATCCCTCATGGAACGATACCATTCTGGAAAAGTGGAACGAGCCCTTCTCCTGGCACTTGTCGGCATCACCTCTTATCTTACAGATATGGGACCGGGCATGCGAGAATATGGAGAGAAATGTATCGACGATGCCGAAGGACTCATTTTTGCAGACTATACTCGACCTTCAACCATCAAAGTACAAGCTCTCGTCCTTATCATAAAACATCGCATCCTCTCGAAAAAGTCGCCAAGCGCCTTCATGCTTCTCAGCATTGCCTCTCGATATGCGGCCGCACTACGTCTCAACCATGAGTCCCCGAACCTATGTTTCCTGGCCCAGGAGTCACGCCGGAGATTAATGTGGGCACTTTACTGTATTGACTCGGGCATATCGGGAGGATATCGCGATTATTCACTTTGGAGTGCAGACAAGATTCATATAGGCCTACCTTGCAACGAGCGCAACTTCGAATTCGACCTTCCTCAGCCTACTGAAAGACTCGTCCACGATCCCGACAAACCACGTAATCCCCAAGCCGAGGATATCGGAAGCCTCGCACTTCATATCCGAATTCAGCATATGCGTCGCCGTATCATGGAGTTCTCGAGACGAGTAGTATTGACTCGCAACATCAAAGCTGAAGAGCTGCAAGCCGGCATATGGGCCCTCGACAAAGATCTCGATGATTTTGCTTCCCACTTACCGACCTCGTTCCAATTTTCCGAAAGCTCATTGAGGCTTCGTGCTTACTCTCCTCGAATCTGCGTATTTATCATGATCCATGTTTGGTGGCGCCAATGCCATTGCGACTTATACCGCCTCGCTCTTGGCGGACTCCGTGAAGCTCTTCCTCGGTCTGTACTTGCGAGACTAGACGACGGCTTCGTCGACCATTGCCAACGTCGCTGCGTCGAGCATGCCCTCGCCATGAGTAATATCTTCTCCTCGATGCAGAAGCTCAACGCAAAGCCGGTTACGGACCTGGATCTCGCTATTTGTGCCTATCAATGCGCTCGCGTATTAACATATGCATACCATACAAATGGGCCCAAATTTGACCTAACGCTAGATGCTGTCATGGAACGAGCGAAAGTGTGCTTGCGGACCATCAAAGAGTGTTGCGTAGGACAGACTGCCGACGGCATTAAGATGGATATGGAGAAATTGATCACTCATGGTATCGCCCTCCGGGCGCCTCCTGCGACTTCCGATCCCCGCCAAAGCCGGGGTCCCGTTCGTCCTGGCTTTCCTCGCCAGCCTTTTCTTCGACATGGTGTCACAGACGACGAAGAAATGAGTGATTCATCCTACTTCAACTCACTGCCACCGACCGCCATTTCTGCTATGACAGACTCAACATTTCCGCCTTCACTTGTTGCCGACCCATGGATGCCCGAAAGCCAGGTTTCAGCCGAACTTCCGCAGCCTACTGTTGAGGTTGCGGCCGCCAAACCAGCTGTTAGCGTACCCGAAATTGTCCCACGTCAAGAGTTTGGCATTTCTGAGCTAAACAATGCCTATGATGGAAGTGCAGATGCGCTGGGTGTTGAGAACGGGCTGGAGTATGGTCTTGGTCTCGATCAGAATTTATGGATGCCAAACAACGACTGGCTAGGAATCGATCCTTTGAATAATGGCGTTGGGGCATGATGCTGGACAAAATACGAACTCCTCGCGAGAACTGCAAAATGGACTATTGTTGCCGGGTTTTGCGCTCCGTCCGAGTCTGAACCATTAGCCTTCGTGCCCAACAATTCAAGGACTAAGGATCAAAGCACCATGACTCGCATTACCATTTGACTGGCAACTATCTATAAGCAAGCCAAGAATGTTGACCTATCGATTACGGTTACTTTAGCACAAGCCCCGAAGCAGGGATAAGACACATTCAGTGCTGTGAGGCCAACGCACGAATCTGCCATGTGGAACGGAGTTCGTTGGTGTTCAATAGACGTACACATCGTTCAGACTTAGATTCATAGTCTTCAACACATGTTTATTAACCAGATCTGGAGGGAGGTCTGCTATGCTTGATGGAAAGATAGTCCATCTTGAGCATGGATCTATTAGGAAACAACGATGAGGGTGGTTTTCAAAGATATTTGTTGAATGTATGAAATTTTCAGCATCAGTTGGGGATTCAATATTCGTGCGAGTCATGGCTGAAAGGGTGTCTGGCTCATTCACACAATTAAATAACGTGTTACGATATAAGGAAAATGAAATGTTATATGATGTGTCTGCTTCGGCTTGGCCCTTTGCATAATGTGAACACATGTGAAGGGTATCATGACGATATGTAAAGAGCGTACCATGACTGCACTCACTAAGGGATTGACTCCAAACAGGCACTTCTTACGAACGAGAGCCAAATCATCAATTGTTTTGCCATCTATTTATCACGAGGCTTTATCACGACTAGATATGCTATAGTTTCCCTCGACTCCACGTAGAAATCACCCACGAACACCCGGCTCGCCAACATGAGACCACCAAGTGCGCCAGAGATGACCCGACAAAATAAAACCGTGAACCAAACGAAACAATCCCAGAACAACAATGACTGATAGAACAGCCGATTAGGGAAAGCCAGGGTGGCCCTGTCACGTTTTCCGCAACGACAAAACCTGACTATAATATAACATGAGAATAAGCAGCAGTCTTCTGCCTACCAAGGCATCGTCTTCTAAAGTTTCACACGGAGGAGGTAGCGCAGCTTGATCTGAGCCAGGTCGTAACAAATGTACTCGTTATAATAAAGCGAGGCGCCAGAGACACCGGTTGGGCCTGGGGTAACGCTTGTGTCGGGCTGATACAAAATTAGCTTTCATCGCAAGAGACGAATAGAACATCAGAGCAAACCTACCATCTTGACGCCCTTGAGATTCTCGTTGACGACACTAGCATCCATCCATTTGCTTGGACCAGTGTTACCTTGTCCGAGAGTAGTGTGCATACCCTGCTTCTTCGCACCGGTACCGGCATTGTAGCTAGCATGAAGTAGTTTCTGCATGGGGTCACCAAGTTCAGCCTCACAAAGGAGGAGAAGAGCATGACCATTGGAGATATGTGCACAACAATAGTTGGCTGACTTGGACGACATATCAGCAAGGTAGATACCTTTACCAAACATGTATCCCGATACGGGGGCCTCAGGAGGCGCAATTCGCAGGCCTTGGCTAAGAATACCACCAAAATTTGTAGATCGAGAACCGTGCCAGAGGAGACGACGGTCCGACTTGATCTTGGAGTACTCTGAATCCTCGAAACGCTGCACCTCACCCTGACGCTCAATACGGAAGATATCTTGAACCTTGTAGTTCATGTGATGAGTGCTACCGCGGGAGCCGTTCAGATATTTTTCGAGCAGAGTAAACTCGCTGCTCTTGTGGTCCAGAGGAGTCATCTCCTCAAGGCCAAGACCTTGGAATTGACGATCAAGCTGATGAACAGTATCCTTCGTCTTGCGGTCAATCTTCATGATCTCGGCAGCGTCCTTCATGTCTGACAGACTCTCGAGAAGTTCTATTTCTTTCTTGAGCAGAGCGTTGTCGCGAATGACAGGTGGTCGGTTGCGACCAAATGCATGAGGAATCAGGGAATAGTATGTGTTGGAAAGATGCTCAATCGCCGCACTTGTGGACATGTCCCACTTGCTCTGAGCGAGGGTTGGGTCATCCATGAGAGCGGCCAGATCCTTGAGTTGTTGGAAACCGCGCTTAATGGTTGATTTACTCAATTTGCCCAGTGGCAGCTTGTTGGCATCATAGTTTAGAGATGTCATAGTCGCCTGGAAATATTGCTGGTTGAAGATGAGTTCCATCAGTTCTTTGACAGGTTTCTCCAGGGTACACTCGGGGGCAGCAAGGCTGTCGTCTCCCTCGTCGCCATCTTCTTTCTTGACTCCCTTGGAGTCATCTTCATCATCTTCATCGTCGGAATCAGGGTCGTAGCTTCTTTCAATGAATGCATACTTTCCAGGCTTAGGGTCGTTGGCTCGATCCTCCCACTTGAGACCTGACTTATCTTTGAATTTCTTCTCAAAATGCTTGAGAGCATCGGCCTGAGTTCCGTTGCCTAGAGTGACCATTTGACCCATCTCACCGACGCGGCCCCAACGGGTCCATGTCTTGAAGTCTTTACCATTGGCGCTCTTCAGGATCTGACGGGGTCAACATGAAGCCGGTAAGGAGAAACCGACAAAACTTACTTGGATGCGATAGAATTTATTGTTATTGTTGGCAGAATTTGACTGATTCAACGATGCGTCATAAATCAACCCAGAGTCGGGGTCAACAAAAACTGAGTAGGTGGAATGGGGACAGAACTCGTCCAAGGGAATGCTGACATCTTTCTTCTTGATGATCTGACCCTCGGCGACAGTCTTGTCCTCCTTGACATCATCTTTGGTGTCTTCTTCAGGCTCGTCCACGACGTCAGCCTTTGCTTGTGACACCTTGGACGCTTTGGTCGTCTTTGTGGTAGCGGCTTTGGCACCCCTGGTCCGTTTCGGCTTGGGCTGCTCTTCCTCCTCATCTTCTTCGTCTTCATCATCAGCCTTGGAAGCTGCTCTCTTCTTTGATGCATTTGCAGCGGCTGCTTTGCCGTTCGTTTTCTTTGTGTCAGAAGTGAGGGAATCCCAAAGGAAGTCGTCGATGTCGACCTTCTTGTCCTCTTCGTCAATCTTGTCGATCCAGGCGGGGCTCACAAGTGGAATGTCCATGGACTTGGCAGAGAGAACCTTTGCCGAGCCATTATTGAAGTCTTGTTCAGAGCAAACAAGATGAGTGGTAGATTGCGTAATAGAGCGTGTAACAGAACCGCCATGTTTCTTGATCAGAGCCTCCAAACTTGAATGATTGTGGCCCAATTTATCAAACTTGCCGCTGAGCGCAATGGCGTGCCCCTGCAAGGGGGGGTCAGCTTTAGCAGCAGCTCTGCCTCTTCTGGGGGCCATTGTGTCTGCTGTGGGAAGAGATTATGTAGAGACGAAAGAGTTTCTGCGCCGATGCTGTGGCGTTGGCTCAGAATAGGGAGAAATAGTCGAAGAAAGAAAGATGAATTTGAGGTAGTAAGTTATGATCCTGCGACGACTATTAATAAGAAGAGTTGAAATTAGGGGCTGACAGCTGAGTTGTCATACCCAACTAACAACAAGCTGGACCCCAACTTAGAAATCGCCGAACGTGCTCAATGGCCTGAGTTTCACCTCGACGCGCCGGAGATGAAAACGACAGGTTCTGGTGGGAAAGGCTTCCTGCAATGAATACGAAGGAGGTAAAGTATGAAGGAGATGCACAAGGACGAATGATTGAAGAAAAAGATGCGAAAAGCAAAGCAGGCGCTCCTTCTCAATTTATCACTTTCCCTTCCAGCTTTCACTTTAGCCTCAGCCCTAGCTCCATCACTTGCCTTCCTCCAGAACTGACAGGGTCCGAAGGGGGAAGGAACGTAGGCCCCACTTTCCCAAGGCACACTCTGGACCCAGTGCTGCTGTCCAAGCCCCCCTTGACCTGAAATGACGCGCTTTCCCAGGCATCAGCGCGCCTTGGAAGGGAAAGTGAGGAAAGTGCTTTACGCGAGCGGTGCGCGAGCTCACATGATCCACACTGCTGCCTGCCTCATGGTAGCGAATCTGAGGGTCATGTCTGTCTGGAGCCTGATTGACCAGCCATTTTTGATAGTTATGGGGAAAGATGCGATATTGACTGAAGAGGAACTCAATGCAATGAATGTAGTGATCAATGGGGAGGCATGCGATAGTCAATTTATTTAGTGATACAGTATTCAGCTATTAAATGAGTCAAAACTATCATTCAGGCCGCCAGAAGTTACTGATACTGAGTAGCGTCAGGTGTCATGACACACAACATCAAATTGAGAACCATCAACTCCAAAAGGCCATATCATGGTTCTTGCTCTATCAAGCAACCATAAAAATTGAAGTTATAGGATAGCACAACAGCAGCAACAACTGTAGCAGTGGCAGCTATAGGAACATGGAAATTATTTCTTTTTGACTAGAAACAAACGCAAACTCGCTCAACAATGTCATGACATCTCAGCTGTCTAACAACATGGCATCAGCCATATAAGACACTCTCCTCTATCATGTATCTATCCCTAGATAGCGAATCCCATCGAGTAACAACAAATTGTCAAAATGTCGAATCCCATCACGGTTACTCCTCCACGCCAATCATACATCATCATTGCCTGTTTCTTGATCGTCGTCTTCGTCCTCGTCGGAATCATCGTTTTCTTCCGAGCCTAGGGGCAACCCAAGTCAGTAACTGGGCGCTAGTGCCCTCGCGCCCTCACAAGTCAAGTGCGTATTGGTCCCAAATACCATCGTCATCCGAAGCTTCGTCTGCGCTCAGATACGAGCCATCCTCCAGGTCAGGATCTCGTACATGATTCACGTTAAGCTTTTTCAACGTATCGGCGATGAAATGTTTCCAATCTGGTCCAGTGTACTCAACAGTATGACCGATCCCTTCAAAGTTGACGGGAGACCGGATTTGGCGTGAACTCCATCGCTGATTCAGAACTCCGACCTTAATGTGATGAAGGTCTAGGCCATCGATTTTGCAAAGCCTTTCAAGGAATTTGCTCCAGAAACTGATCTGTGCGACGGGGAATCCAGCATCTCTGGGCAATTCACGCACCAGAGTAATCTTCCATAGAACCAGTCGTTTGAGTGATGGCGCAAACTTGGTGATTACGTCGAGCAGACGAAAGTCGTCGAGAACCATCATGCCGATATTGAGCTCCTCAAGGAATGAGAAATCCGGTGATGGACCCGTAAAGGTCGATGACATATTCGGCCGAGTCGCCAGAGTCTTGTCCGTCAGACCCATCCATGCCAAAAGCGCATTGGGGCCGGTCGAGTCACCACTGCGGCTGTTGATGCGCAAGTGTTTGAGGTTCTTGGTCCGTAGCAGAAAGTTGCTTAGCATGGGATGTGATATCGTTGAGAACTGAAGAAGACCATTGCTTGAGATGGGAGAGCCATGCCAGGTCAGGTCAACATCAAGATGCAATTTCTCAAGATTTTCCAGAACCGGTGTTACTGATTCTTCCATATAAGAAGGAATGAAGAAGGCGATGTCTCCAATGGCTTGGCCACGTCTTGACATGATCTCAATTCCCTTGGGTCGAGCTTTCGCTTGTCCGAGAGCAAAGACAATAGCAGGAAAGAGTTCGTTTGCAGCACTAGGACGCTTCCAGAGTTGCGAAATGCCTGCGACCTCGAACTGATTCCCTGTTTCGCGAGTGGCCGTGGTAGCTCCATAGCTGGTCCATTGGCGCCCAGGGCCATCACGAGTGCGTCTGTTAGAGTTGAAGTCACGAATCACAACGTCCTCGATGTTCTTGAGGTTGCGGAAGGCCTCTGCCATCATCTCCCGGTGGTAACCCGTATTGAGCAGGACGTGCTGGCTAGCGCGATGCTTGAGAAAGCGCACGGTTTCCTCAGTGTCAGCATGGAGATGAACATCATGTGGCCATCGTTCCAGGCCAAAGTGCACCATTCTTAGATAGGGGCTGAGTCGGCTCTTTGAGATATCAACCAGAGCCTGGAGACTTTCCTCGGTGAACATGAACTGCTTGCGTGTAAAGAACTCATTTGTGATGGTGTTGTGCAGGGCTTGTTGGGTTGCCCGACAGCTGAGGCGAAAGGCACACAGGTCAGGGGTACTGAGAAAGTAGGTGATGCGTAGGAGAACCTCGAGAGGAATCTTTTGGATAGCACTCGGTGCAGTGGTTGGTGGGTTGGTGTTGTTGTCGGCCATGATGACATCGGGATCAGACATCGTGGCTGAACAAGGAAGGGTATGGGTGGAGGGGGAGATCAAGAGGTAAGAGGGGAAGGACAATTGGTGACGGTTGCTCTTTTTCAAAGGAGGAATGAAGGCAGAGATGCAGCCGTCGAAGGGATATTTATGCTGCACAGGCTCTGACTATCACTGCTTCATCGAATGCATGGAAGTGTGAATACCTAGAGTACCTATGGCACAGCAGGCAGCAGGGGCTAGGCAGTCGGCAGTAATTGCTGGGCGGGAACGGGGGTCTTGTAGTAATAGCTCGATGAATTATCAGCTAACTGATCCAAGCGTTTAAACAATCACGCTTTGGCTGTTGTTAGCTTGCTTAGCCAACGGTTAAACCATAGGAGCTGTGAAGAGCATTCTTACATCGTAAGACAACGAATGGGAAATACGGTTGGCAGGTTTGGGATGTAGTGAAGTGAAACGTGATAAGGCATTGGGGGTGAAGATGTCGGATGTTTATAGGTTATCTGCTCCATTAACTGAACTTACATTAATGTTTTTGACAGGAGGCACAGGGTGTGACAGCAGTGACTACTGGCTACCACAGGCTATTGATGGCGGCCCTCCAGTACGATAACCACTAAGAGTGTGCTACAGGGTCAAGAACCTGCAGCAATGTGACAAAAGTCTGACCCCACCACGTCTCGTTTGAGTTCGTCTTTCCATGTCCTCCTGCCTGTGTCAGGTAGTGAAGTGGTGATCACGGCTACTGTGTAGGTACGAGAAACTTACAACATCGTCCTTACGATTCAACAGAGGAGTCGAAGGGATGGAAGACAAAAAGAATAACGATCACATCCAAATGATGGCTCAGTCTAACAGCGAAGCCTGCTATGTAACAGCAACAAGAAATGTTATCATTCACAACTGGGATATATACGCCAAATGTCTAAGTAAAACGCTCCCAATCTATCTCAAGCTAAACCACCTGTCAAAATCCCTCTGCTCGAAAAGCTCGCAGACAACGTAATGGCGATGACGAACAAGTGACCCCTGTATTAAACGTAAACACTCTCAATAATCATATCCAAACAAATAACCAAAACAAACATCGACGATGGGGTATAATAAGCAAACAGAAAACAATAGCTTTCATCCAAGTCCCATGAACCCATTCTGCCGCAGGAAGCTCGACGCCAGCTCGTCGCCTCCATGCTCAGCAGCTTCCATCCAATGTACAGCAACACACATCAGCCCGGGATCACTCCGGACATCATTCTCCTTGCCATTCTTGCCCTCGCCTACCCCTCCGTTCACACCTCCGGAACCTCTTGTGCTACCTCCACTGCCAAGCCCATGACCACTACCGCCTGGCCCACTTCCACTCATGCGTCCCCTTTCGTTACGTCCATACTTGTCCATGACAGTTTGCTTGAAGACCTCGCGAGGCTTTGAGAGAGGCAGGGTTGTACGTTCAACGTACTCTGGGTTGGATAGGTAGAATAGCGCCAACTCGCGCTGTGCTGTGGGAAACCCCTCCTTGGCAGTGATTGCCCACATCTTCCCAGCATCCTCCAATCTATAAGTCATGGAAGCGGGCGGTGGTGTACCGGTAGATGACTGCGGTATATCCGTCACTGTCTGATTGTCATTTGGCTTTCGATGATGTGTGTGTGCTGCAACAACCTCATCTGCCATCTCGACCATGGTACGGCAGACCTCCGACTTAAGTTTGAGCGCAGCAAGAGCCGTGTTCCAAAACGCCTTGCCTCGATCCTGCTTGTCCAGCACCGAGCTAGGAACAAATGAGGCGATGAATTGTAGATCGCGGAAAAGAGACTTAGGTCGAATTGAAGCCTCACGGAAGAGAGCCTGCAGCTCTTTTGTGATGGCATCCGTGTTGACTCCACCTCCAGATATGATGGATCGTGTCTCTGAATTAGATTGCCTAGGCCCGAAGAAGGGTGTGGCAAGTTGAGATTGGTGCGCTTGCATCCGTCGTTCTTTGACGTTATCTATCGTTCCCTCCAGAGGAGTCGGTCGAGAGTTGCTTCCATGCTCCTCCACCACAACACTAGAACCAGCATCGGAGCGGTTCCATCGTGGTCTCTTTTGGCCGTTGGAATGCAATGCAGCCACGATGAGACTTTCGAGCTCATGTAGTGCATTCAGCTTCGCATAAGGATTCGGATGCACGCAGAACATGTTGAGAAGTCGTTGGTACGCCTTCTTGAAAGGGAACTCGGGCTTGTCATCCTTTACTGCCCTTGCAGCTGATAGACGAGGAGTCGAGTCATTGGTAGTTGAGCCTTCATTGTTAGTCGCCGGCAAGGTCTCTGTTGAGTCTGATGTCCGCTCGGTGTTTGATTCACCGGCACCTCGCAGGTTACCAAAGCTCTTCTTCTTTTCAATGACTCTTGGTCGTCCCGAGCTCCGCTTCTCTTTGATGTCAGACCGACGTCTGGCCCGTCGATCCAGAGCATCCTTGCGATCGATACATTCTTGTCCAAGTTTCTCAAACCATGCATCAGTCTCCGAGCCTCGAGCCAGAACTTGGTTACCGAGGTCAGATAGGAGCAGGCTGGTCAAGGCCTGTCTCAATTCACCCAAGAATCGGGTCTTCTCATCCTCTACACGCTGTTGCTGTTGAAACACGGTCTCGTTAGACGATGCAGCCGTGCCTGGACGGCCCGTGGAGTAGCTCGAGGTCGATGGCGCTGTTGTATAATGCGGGTGAGAGAATGTCGTAGAGAGGTTGGTCAAACTTGTTGTGGGCGAGTATGCTCGAGACGGTCCAGAACCGGGCGACATGACGGGTTGGAAAGGTGACCAGAAGGTGCTCGACGAATCCATCGTATGAGCCGGTGAAGCTCGGTCAAAGTACTCTTGTCCATCCAAGATATCTGACAACGCTGATGTTGCTCGTGGAAAGCTCTGGCGCGAAGAATCAAAAGATTGCTGACTTGGATTGTGCGTGGACAAAGTCCTCAAGTCTCGTGCAAATGAGGTTGGTCGGCTTGATGTTGATGATGTGCCGCCAAATTTCCGATCCTGATCGCTTATGATACTGGCAGAATCGTCTCCCGCCCACGAATGTTCGCGTTCTCTCGCCCGCGCACGATCATATCGTAGCTTGTCGCGCTTGTATAGCTCACTAGACCATAAAACTGGTGCTTCCCGAATGGTTTCGCCAACCAGTTTGGATATGCACTTGTCGACTTCACAGCAGAATCGATGAATTCTTTCTTCTCCGAGGCAGAAATTCTCGATGCCATATTTCTGAAGCCAAAGTGAAGTCGTCTCCGCCTGGTCGTCGCTGAGCTTGTTTGGGCCACCCTGCTCTTCTGAAGCCGCCAGTAAGTCTACAATCTGAGACTCTGTGCGATAGAGATATGAGGAACTAGGACCTCGGGCACTGTTTGCACGCGATCGTTGGTATGAGTTCCAACGCCGGGGCATGCCCATCGTCTTGAGCGCTTGACAGATATCACGACTATGAGCATACTCCTTTGAGTTTCGCACATCAGTCACAAACCACATCTTATCACGCACCGCCCGCACTCGTTTCATCATTTGATCAATAATGCCTTCATGACGCTCCTGACTCTGCTTCAGCCAAACGAGCCATGCATCATATTCCTCAATCGCAGAAGCGGAACGACGAATCGTGTCTCTTGGGCCTCGTGAAAAGATGTTGATGAGGACAGCGAATCCATTGCTACGTAGAGAAGCAGACTCTAGAGCGTTCAGCTGATTGAGCGTTTTCCAGTATTGATGTGATGATACAAAATCGGCCAGTGCCTTAGACTGTGCCGACGCTGCTTTCAACATTGTGACGAGGACTGCTTCCGGCTGCTCATCTTTGGAGCCCGACTGGGATCCTGATGCGCCATGCTTCAAGTCCGTGTTCGAGTGGGCCTTGGCGGCGTCTAGGCCTGCCTGCTTCCTGTAGGGGTTACGGCTAGCCATTGAGCTTTCTGTGGTGATGATTTTGCTCTTCGATTTGTACCTCTTGAGACCCGAGGCACGATTGCTGAGCTGCGTTCGCGCACCTTCGGGCTCCAGGCTCCGGGGAATCTCATAATCTTCCACCAGTTTCAAGATCGAGTCCCGAAGTTGATGATAGTCTTTGTCGAGCTCTGGCCCGGTAGGTTCGTCATCTTCATCCGTGTCTGTGCTTGATGAATTCTCCTCATCCTCCATCTCATCGTCAGGATCAAAAGTCATATTGGTACTGAGACTCTTTCCATCCGCCGATATGAACAGAACAGCCCAACGTTCGGCACACGGGTGCAAGGTACCGCGGACAACATCACTTCCAAGGTTTTGAGTCATCTCATGAAGTGCAAGGCGGAGGCGATAGCCATCATCCTCGTACTTGTTCAAACGTCTCTGCTCCTCCGAGTCCATAACTGGAGGTGAGTATCGTTGCGGAGTAACCGAAGTCTGTTCGTCCATATATCCATTTCGAGTCGTGGCATCACTAAATACGGACGAAGCACTGGTACTAATGATGGATGCGGTATCAAAGTTGTTGTTGTTGTTTCGAGGATTCGACATTGAAATGGGCTGAGATATGGCTGACATGCCAGAAATGGAAGCAGGGCCAGACCGGAAGCTACCAGAGGTGGCGGACTGCGGTCTCCTTTCGGGGAAGATGGCGTTCACCAGAGTCAGTAGGTCAGCTGGGCTAAGTACCAAGTAAGGATGGACCTCTTTCGTCTCCCTAAGGGACGTAATGGATCTCGCAGGCAAGAGTTTGGCGGCCGGCACCTTGGAACGGGATCCCTGGAAGCGAGCAAGGATGCTTTCGACATGGCCCTTGATCTTGGGAGGAACATCAACCGGGACACAGGTCGCCGAGGGTTTTCCACTCCACATACTGGAAACGTACTCATGGGCCTTCATGGCGACCTTCTTGAGAATCTTCTCACGAGCATAAGGCGTGATGTGATACTCGGCCAGCATACCATAAGACTCGGGATGGATGACGACGCCCAACAGAAAGACAAAGAAGAGACATCTCCAGACCAACCAGCGCGAGGTATTCTCAATGTACTTGTTCTCCAATTTTGACAGTATGGCATTGCCCAGCTCCAAAAGTCCTTCGGGGATTCCAGTGGCATCTTCGTCGTCTACGAGTTCAAATAGTTGGTTTACTGCATTTTCATAAAACTGTTTGGCTGCGACTTCGTCCGAATGGTTCCAATCCGAAAGGTTGAATCTCGTCCCGTGCTGGTCCTCGGCTCGGTCGAGCAGAAATGCGCCATCCTGGAGAATCTTCATAAGATACCATTCCATGTTCGACTTGCCTGACCAATCACGCATTGCAGTCCATATGTTGAGGACAGAAATAAGGAATTGCTCGCCAGTCGACTTGGGTTCGGAGATCAGCCTGGCCAGAGCGGTCGCCCAGATATCAGTACGTCGCTGGTCCTCGGAGCTGTCAGGTCCGGCAGAGTTTGCGAAACAGGCATGGATGAGAATGGATAGAGGATCGTGGCGCTGAAACGATAAGAGGCGTTCAATGTCTACGGCGGTATTGTTTCTTCCGGACGCACTTGCGTGGGGTCTTCCACCGGACCGACCGTGGAAAGGGAGGACAGATTCCACGGGCTCCAATCCTTTGTGATACGTAAGGAAAGAGTTGAGTTCAGAACTCGTCAGCGAACATATGCGAGTGGCCAAGTAGTCCGGGTTTGTGCGTAGCTGGGTCAGGAAATCAAGAAATGTGTCTCGGGCAGAGGCAGACATGTCCTGAAGAAAGGGTGTCATGGATTTCGTGGGACCAAGAAAGGCTGTTGAGTTATTGGAAGTGTTCAGAGTGTCGGACGATCCAACGGCGGGCGATGTAAGAGCCTCCATCTCGGGGTCGAGAAGGGCATAGCGACGCAACTCGTCGCAGCTGTTACGGACATCATGGATTGCGCTGTAAAGAGCAGCAAAGTTCTCTTTATCATCTCGGCGGAAGCTGTCGACAAGGTTACGATGGGCAATCTCACCACAACGAGTCAGTCGTGCACTCAGGGCCGTGGAAACCAGGCTCCTCTGCAGACGTAAACGGGTATTGGCGCGCTTGCGCTCTTGATACTTAGAAAGTCGCACAAGGTGAGCAAGCTCCTCAAGAGTAGTACTGTCGTTTTCGGGAAAGAGGTGAGGGTTGGTGTACTGAGACACATCCTGCAGTAGTGGTTTAGGAAGCGTTGACGTTGAGGAGGCGTCGGTCGAGGACTCGGTGGGTTTCACTGGCGAATCGCCGAGACTGTGTCGCGAGGTGGGCTGGCCTGGCATATTGGGCTGTGCGACGACAGGTTTTCGGGAGGGCATGGCTGGTTGGTGCAGTTGGGCATGACCGCGGCGTGCGGCGTCGTCACTGCGTCGTAGCGGTAGCGTTTGCGTCGCGTCAGAAGATGGTGTCGGAGTCGGGCTTGGGGAACGGTGTCGACGAGGTCGGAGAAGTTGTACGTGGACATCGAGAGGTGCAGTGGGCGGCGTCGAGTCTGTGGTAAGGGTGGGTGATACGGCTGCTAAGGCGACCAAACTCGATCAGTATGAACTTATGATGAACGGGGGGGACAAAGCAGACTGGGTCTTGGGTCGAGTCAGGTATATGGGAAGACATACAGGCGGAGTGAACGCGAACAGGCGAAGATAAAGATCGTTGCATAGAGACCATAGTGTGCCTTGGAGAGGGCTTCGGATACCAACCGCACAGTTCCCAGGGCAGCTCTTACGAGGTGCAGCTTAGGGTCTGTCGAGCGACTGCTTAGTTTGTGGATAGAGGACCAGTCGTAGTGGCAATATTAGTCGCAAATTTCGCTGCCGATGAATAGGGACATAGAATATGGCAGGGACCAAAATTGCGAGAAGAGAATCGAACAAGAAACGGGAGTCAACTTGGTTGGTCGAGAGACAAGTCGATGTTGTTGGTTGTGAGTTGTCGACTTGGAGAAATGAGTCGTACCAGCGAGTATTCGGGGTTCAGAAGGCCGTAATAGGATTAATCTCTGTGTGATGAATAGCAGGTGTCGAGTAGCATAGGTAGGAAGAGGAGAAAGAGGAGAGAGGAGAGGGAGAAGAGAGAAGAGCGACGCCCGCCAACACGCTCAGTCAAACGATTAACAAAATCACGAGGGTGCGGGACGGAATAAGAAAGGGGAGAGCGATGGAGCTCTGCAATATCCTGAAGAACGGGGAAGTATATAGAATAACACAAAAGGAGGCCGTACTGGTCTTTGAAAGAATACAGCAGCTTCGGGGGGGACAACGCAGAGCAAGACGAAAGGGAATAAAGGACAAGTCGAGAGAAGATAGGGATTGGGACAGGATCGATGAGAATCGGACCTTGTCTACAGTCAGGCTGGGATGAGAAGCCCTCTCCAACGTGAGAATCGATTCCCAATAAAATGATGGGGTAGCAAGGTACACACACTCGTTGTTTCCCCTTCCAATGGTGGGGCGGGCAGAGCGGCCGGGCACGAAAGACAAGGCCTAAGCCGTAATGGGACATGGGCACGCGGCAGTCCGGGAGGCATAATGAGCCGCTATTGGGTCAACGTTTCTTAACTTACTTGTCCACCCGTCCCTGCCCTTGCTTGTTTGTCCTTGCTCACTCCCTATACAGCATGGTACCTGAAGCCCTGTGCAATTCGCACGTGTCAGACCATGTTTGGCATGGGGGGACTTGACGGGAGAGGGATGAAATGCCAACGAGATGCTGGGTAATACAAAGATGGAGGTATTTACGGTTGAGTTGTTCGTTGATGAACTGTCCAAAAGGGCAAGTGCAGATAAGTTATGCAGGAGTCCTATCATGGGTTTTGGCTGCATGGCTATTTCTTGTCTGTGTGTAAGTCAATAGGTACTAGACATCTTTTTAATGTTGTTAACTGTCGGACACATCAGTGATGTTTTTGAAGAAGCCATTCTAGGCTCATCAAATCAACATCTCTCTTGGCTGTAACAGAATAGCATGTGTGTGATCTTCAGTTCTGTGCCAATAATGCTATATAAGTGGTTTAATCGAACATGTTTGAAGCCTCAAATCAGGTCTCATCACTCACCATGATACCAGTCATGAGTGAAAATACCAACCCCAGCTATCAAGTGTAAGTCCTGCATGAGAAAGAGAGAAAAACAGCAAGTACCCTGTAAGAAAGAGGCGAGTGCCACAGGGCGAAAAGGCGGACATATGAGAATAAAAAAGACGGGAAGGGAAAATGATGGTGGGAAGTAAAATGAGGTTGGGGTTGCTGAGTTGTCACTGCATTCGCCCTGCAAGTTTGGAATACTCCCATACGCCAGTCGACACGGAGCCGCCTAGCCTAGGGTCATCTCAACCGACACCTGCACTTGCATCTGCAAACCAAGGTCCGTCCCATGGATGTGGGAATTTTAGAGGAACAGCACAACCCCGTTCTGGGTCCAAGCATTTGTGTCCACGCGGACGGGGCCAGATGCAAGGAGATGTAAACGTAAATTGAGGTTTTTCTTTGTTGTTATGTATTGTTTTGTTTTGTTTTGTTCACCGTCGCTATAAGACCCGACTCAGTACTTCTCAAAGAAGCTCGATTCAAAGGATAGGTAGTACATCGAGAAGATAGCCTCAAGTAATTCCTACTCTAACAATGAAAATTCCACCTTGTAATACATTCACTTTTCACTATAATCAAACATCCTCGGCTTTAACCACAGCCACTTCCCAAATCTCATCTCTCATATCCTATCCTACCGCACAGAGCAAGTACCGTAAGAAACATCCCACAACCAATCCCCAAACACCACGCTAGCCCCCCATGCACGCAAGACAACAACCCAGCATAGTATAACCCTGCCCGCCGCCAAATCAAATCAACGAACTGGCTGGCCACCGCTGTACCACCAGCACAGACAAGCCCGTGGTTAACAGAGAAAAGGCGGGAAAATCCCTTCTGCCAACGCATCAAGAGGGAAATAATTAAAAAAAAAAAGAGGCGGTTGATGTCGCCTCTCCCAATCATGCGCTATTCTGACAACACCAACACCCCTCCTTTAAATCATGCATTTCAACAACCCGGCCTTTTTTTCTTCTTCTGATCTTCCAATCATTACAGCAGGACCACGTTCATTTGAAGAGACAAAAGGCGGGAACATGCAAAGCTGCTTACACGACAGCCAGTTATATGCCTGTTTACTCTACTATCTCCTTACTCTGCTGACGCTCTTCAGCTTTTGATATGTATTACTCTTTTTGTACTTCAGCCAATATACCACATGCCGCTGCATCTAATTTTTTGTAATAACCAAGTTTGAAGAGTAAAATGCCAGCTGTTCCCAAATACAAGGACGAATCGCCTGTGTCATACATGTACGTACGTGCTCAGGGACTCAGCCCCCATCGGTGCGTTGGCACCCCATAACATTGGACACTTTCACTATGTATTTTCCAGCTCCACACCGTCCAAGCATTGCAACGTTTCCTTGGTTGTATGAATAAGATGGAATGGTACATGTGCTGGATTGAAAGTACCTTCTCTACTTGGACATAAAGACAAATCCTTCGCCCTGCATTAGGATGCTTCGTAAGAAGACATGCCCCTTTCACATCTACCTTACATGTGATGCTTGGGTGAGATGTATTGCTCAGACTATGATCACACTGATACCTTCGTTGTATCAAATGCGTAGGCATAGGCAGTAAGTTCAATAATGATACTCCTGTTCAAAACAGTCCATTTCTGGAACACGAGATCTGCACGCATCGTACTTCAGCCGCATGTCTACTTACATAACTGCTTCATCCACGCGGACATCATGCTTCATAAAATGCCGGTTTACCTTCATCATGCGTTGAGAGCAAGACCATTGATTATTGATTAGGTTTGATTGTTGTCACATCCACAAACCAGAACAAGTGAATAAACGCGTGAATTCGTTGATGCATGAGATGGAGGTGAAGGAATGGTTTCATCTTCACCCCATCAATAAGGGTATAATACAACCGCTATGAACACCGAGTACATGCCATATAAGACATGCTACCCACAAAGGAACCGCCGACTATGCCAGAATACTAGAGCTATATATGCTCTCGTCACCCCATTTTAGTAACCATGATTTTCACTTGAACGCAAAACATTAAATCCCCCTTCCGAACCGAATGTCAAAATCCTTTAGAACACTCATGATACTTGCCGCTTCTACCTCAATAGGCATCATCGACCCTGATGGTGCTGGTCTAGCTCCAGGTCGAGGCGTAGCCTTTAACTTGGGTAGCCATGAGCCAATGTCATCAGCGGCCTTTGAAAAGTTGCGGTGACTTGATAGTGTTTGATAAGCTTCCGCGCAGCTTAGACCCAGACTGGGTAGGCTAGGAAGTGAAATCTTTTCTTTCTTAGGTGCCTTGCAGCAACCGCCATCAGCGCCCTTACCACCACAGCAACCACCAGCTGGACCGCCCTTACGGTCAAAGTTGGCGGCCATAAGACGGCAGAAGAGTCCGGACTTGGGATCAGCCTGACACTGAGCACAAGATCCAGGACCATTGGGGCCGCAGCCACGACGTTCAGTCGGCTGGCTTTGGTTCTGTGTTCGACGAGGTAGCTTGACGGCACCATCAGCCGTCATTTCCATAGCCATGGTAGGAGAGACAACATCAGTTTCAGAGGGAGGTGGTGTCTGGACCTGATGAGAGATGGGAGGTAATGTGTCATTAGGAGTCATGGCAGGTGTTGCTAAGGATGTGTCTGCGCAGACACAGTAGGTTCCGTCCTTACAAAAGCCACAGCCATCCTTGAAAGGCATGGTATCCAACGAAGGGAGATGGGATGGAGCAGGGTATGGGTCGGAGGGGATGTTATCAACGACCTTGCGAGAGAACATGGCGGTAAAATCCGTCTCAGCACTCTCATGGCCGGAACTAGGGCGTTGTCTTTTATCATGGGACGAGCTTAGTGGCGATGCAGCACGCTTGAGATCTTGAGATGAGTTGATAGCCTCAGCCACATCATCAAGACACTGACAGGTTGATGTCAGGCCACACTTGCCACAGCCGTTGGCAGCGTTAGCCATCACTTCCTCGGCACAAGCACACCGTCCATTTGGTGAACAATTCCCACAGGTAATGGGAGTGGTGACCTCGTTGGATGGATTCATGTCGAGGGTCTCTGGTGGTGAGATGATCTGTGAGATGGAAAATGAATGACCCGGCTGACGGTCCGTCGGTGGTCCATTAGGTAGACTGTGTCTCGGCGGCTGGCTAGTTGGGCTATGGAGTGTGTCAAAAGGGTGCTGGGAAGTGCTCATGTTTCGTGATTGATAACCGGAGTGAAAGACACCCTCCTCAAGACGACGCTTCAAGGTTTCGGCTTCCGTCTCAACCCGGATACGGTCCTGTCGTTCCCGGTCAAGCATGTTCTCAAGTAGCATGCAACGGGAACGGAACGACTGGACATCAAGTTCAAGCTCATGGATCTTGTCTTTGTACTCTGTCTCCTGCTTCTCATATTCCTCACGTTGCTGGTCCATCTGCTCCTCGAGTTCACCAACTCGGGCGGCTCTCCGCTCCCGGAAGGCCCTCTGTGCTGCGCGGTTTTGGGCCTTGCGCTTGGTAGGCGGGGTGTCGGTAGCAGGCTTCCTCCCGGGCTTGGGCCTCGGGGGGATCACCCACTCCTTTGAAGTCATTGACATTTGTCTAGGGGGCTCCGGCGGCGCCGGGTTGGGGCTGATTACGGACGACATGGCCATCTTGTTGATGGAAGGAAGAGCAGTTCGTTGCTGAGTTTGTGCGGGTGGAGGTGGCCTCGCACTCGGCTTAATGGAGAGTGGTGCCTTGTGTGTGGCTGGTGTTGTGGCTGATGGAGCACCGGGTGCGACGGATATAGCACGGTGATTTGTAGACTTGCCAGTCGGTGCAGGAGCAAGAGCAGGAGGAGAAGCAGCAGTGGTAGCGCCAGGCGAATCAACAGTCTTCTGTCTTGTAGAAGAAGATGGGGTGACAGTGGGAGAGGCCGTCATGGTGGGCAGAAAATGTATGATGTAGGGGATAGAACAGGTAATGTATTATCGGTGGTGTGGCGGGTGACCAGCGGGTCTCGGTCGGTTTGATACTAAGGCCCAGAATTGGGGTGGAAAGGTTCGGAGTTCCGAGATAGGAAATTCTGGGGGTCAAATGAATTGACAGATCGGTTTGGAGTGTTGTTGTTGATTGATTGGATTATCGTGACAAGCGAATGGTCTTGCGAAATATGTTCCAGATTATTGTTGGTTACTGGAAAACTTGGGCGTCGGAAGTACATAAAACGTCCGGATGTCAGTCAACTACTGCAATTGAGAGACGCGTCGGCAGCAGAATGACGTGGGTTCGGTTTCGGGTTAGAATAAGAAGCCGAGGAAGAGAAGAGCAGGTAACCCCTTGAAGAGCCCATCCGAAGTAATGTCTCTGATTATCTTTAATCAATATCAGATAAGATGCAAATGGAGGGGAAATCAACAAGGTGAGGGGGAAGCTGGAAGTCGGCAGTCAAATAGGAAAAGGAAAAAGAAGAAAAGAGAGGGAAGGGGGACAGCTTTGAAAGGAAGATTGATCGTGGGGGGATGCATGGCTACTTTTGTGCCCTGACCACAAGCTACGGCTGAGAGGCCCGGGAAAGAAAAGCCAATGGTCCGATTCCAGGAGACAAAGTGTGGATCTGATCTGATTGATAAGATTTGATTGATAAAAAATTTCGCATGCACCCACGGCGCCAGGCACAAGAAAGGGACGCCAGGCATTCGATTGCATAAGGTCTGGCGAATGAGACGGTTGGAAAAAGCCCTCTTGTTCGTTATCGGGACTAACAGGAGAACGAGGGGTGAGGAACCGTACATAACCGGACAGGTAGTTTCCATCATTTGATTTGGTTCGCGGGAAGAATTTGTGAAGGAAGTTTTCCAGGAGATGTGTTTTTCTGGACCTCTCACCATCATTGTAATCAAGATTCACTCCTATGATGAACTATCTATAGATCCAATCTCTTATTCGGTTTTAGAGGATGACGACTTCTCGCAAGCATCCAAAAAAAACAAGAGGGGTATTTAGTTACATCAATCATTAAAACTCCGCCATCATTTCGAGCATGTTTTTTCTCTCCTCAGGTCTCCCCACTTTTGAATTTGTGGTTCTACACCATAAGCCCCAACATTCCCGGTTATCAATCGGTCAATACCTTAGTAGACAGTCATATTTTTCAGCCGCCTATTTTCTTTTTCCCCCCCTTTTTAACTGCAAGCATAGTTGTAGTGTCGGGATTTTGTAGAATGGCTGTTTCCTCTAATCCAGATAATCACATCGTTCAATCTTTCACCCCATAATGCATGTCAGACAGGGTCCTCTTCATCATCCAACACATCCTCCCCACGGATCCAAATGGCGATATTCCGCACACGTAAAGAAACGTGCGACAGACGTTCCCACGTTTAGTGCCACTTACCGATTGTCACGCTTCAGGGTCCTAAAGCTCCGACTTCGCTCTTACCTTGAAACTCTTTAACATCCAACATCTACCGCACATCTTGTGAAGCCGATACGTAAGAGCTGCATCCGATTCCGCGTCGGCTGCCTACCGGGTTTATGGTTCTCGGATCCCCAAAAGGCCGGTCGTACGAGATGCTCGTACATGGCAGATACAAGGGTCATGCACTCGTGATCTACGTATTTCCGTGGTAGTTTAAAGTAGGTAGGCATAGTCAACTACCTACCTATGCAAAAGTAGCGCATGCATTCTAATCTGCATCAAGGTTGTTCTAGTCTCAGAAAAACAAAGTGTGACTGATTGATAAGTGAGCCCGGATATACAGAAGGATCCACTACTAGAAGCCAAGTAAACGTGGTCAATGACCTTTCTCAACATCAAGATCGGAGGTTGTCATTATTGGCACAAAGGGTCAAACTGTTATTTCTTTTTCCCTCAACTGCCGAATTGATGAATATGGATGTAACCATACTGTCCACGATTTGATCTACCACGGATGGAGATGATTGTGACCATCCACCCCACCCTCTCAACCTAAGTGAGGACGAAGACCATATCCATCTCCTCCGGTCTTATCCTCGGCAACCGACAACAACAAGGTAGGCATCAGTAAAGGTTTTTCTCTGTATCACAAGCTCGGCTTATTCCGTTTTTTGTTGCCGCTCGTCGCGTTGATTTCTGAACCCCTGTTCTTGGCTCATTCTACTCCACTAGCATTAGGTGATTCATTCTCAGCTGCAGCCGTCTTGATGATTTCCAGACTGTTCATTAATAACCAACAGAAAAATCAGTGACTAATTTCGGGGGCTCGAAAAGTGACCGCATGGTTCTCCGAAATGTTGAGGTTTAATAAAGTACTCGTAGTCAAGTATAAGTGCACCAGGCTGCACATTGAACCACCTTAATGCAGAAATGATTCCATGCCTTTTCGTCTATGAGCCAAGAGATGAATCCAGTATCTATGGCTCAAATAGACAACAAAAGCAGAAAACAGCAATTAGATCCAGTCTGATTTAAGATGAATAATGCGTGATCTAAGTCCTCACAGGTAAACTACCCTGTTTTCTGAACCATCAGACACGCTATAAATCTTATCGATAAGATATGATCTACTATTGACAGATCCCCTAAACGGAGCTCACCAAAGCTCCTCCACTCACTGACCATCCCACTTCCAATACCAAACCCACAGTGCCACACCTTACCACATTCACATGTAGCTCGTATCTCAACAACACTTGATGTATTCATGACCCAAAAACAGCCATCGATACAACCTCCTCGCTCCCTCGCCTTACACATATACCATGTCCTCAACACTCGGTCAGCCCCCCTCTGGCCGTGGCCTAGGTCTTGGGATCTCCAATAAAACCTTCGATCTCGAATCCTCCGACTCCTCAGATCTCGGCGACGACACTCCTTTACCTTTCCCCGAGGCACTTCCTCGAAAAGACTTTCTCGCGCCAGAATTTCAACCTGCTGCTTACCTGTCCGCTCTCCCACACCGTCACCAAACCCTCGAGGACCTTCGGTCTGATCTTCGCGATCGCAGCAGCGCCATCAGCGATGAGCTTCTTGAGCTCGTCAATTCAAATTACACAGCCTTTCTGTCCCTAGGCAACGACCTTCGTGGTGGTGATGACAAGGTCGAGGATGTCAAGGTATCGCTACTGGGTTTCAGGAGAGCGGTGGAAGAGGTTAAAGGCCGCGTAACGACACGGAAGGAGGAGACTGCCACGCTGAATGATGAACTATCACAAGTGCGATCTGCGATTGAACAGGGCAGAAAAATGATGGAGTTGTCGGAACGACTTACATCACTGGAAGAACGTCTTGCACTCGGTAGCTTGCCGGCTGCAGAGGACTGGGACGATGACAGCGAGGAGGAAGGCGATGATAACAACGAGGGGCTTGTGGGAAGTTCTCCAGCTAGGTTGATGGTCTCGGCCCAAGAGTGCAGTCGCATTGTGGCATTGACAAATGTCTTGGGTCATAATACGCCCTTTGTGATTAAGATGGAAGAACGACTAACGAGATGTCGGAACACACTGCTCCTTGATCTGGGCAATGCGTTCAAAGAAGCCAAAAATGCGGGGCCGCGAGGTCAGGATAGGATACTGGATTATCTCGCGATCTACAGAGTCCTCGATGCACAAGCAGAAGCTGTCAAAGCACTTCGGGGGAAATAAAAAGACTAACGTCGTTCGAAGTTGACACCCTGCCTTGACACCATACAGAAAGGTATTCAACATGAACTAAACCCAACTGTCCTATTCATGATTTTGTCTCTTCAATAATATGACATATGATACAATGTTACAAGTCCCACGCTACACACTTCAATTATTCTTACATGATGCTTGACAAGGCCTCGGGGGTAATCTGCTCCTCGGCATCCCGGAGCTTCCCATTCAGACTCAGACCCGGTCCGTGGGTTGTGCTGAGAATCACTTCGTGAACCTCCTTGTGTACCTCCTCTGAGATCTCAGCACACTCAGCCTTGATCTTGTTCATCAGCACCTTGATATTGTTCTTGAGCTGGTCAGGTGTATAACCAAGCTGCCCAATAGCCATGCGGATGACACCCTGACGCTCACGGTAGTCGGCTGCACCAGCAGAGTCGCGCATAGACTTGACGACATCAGGAACGATAGTACGCATACGCTGGCTAGGCATGAGACCCTTGGGACCGAGAATCTTTCCAAGGCCGGCCTTGTTGAGAGCCTTTTCGCTGCCCTCGTGACAGATGAGACGGTCGAAGTTGATCTTGTCCTGGCGGATAGCTTCGAAGAGGGTTTCCTCGCCGACAGCGACAGCACCGGCTGCGGTAGCATCGCGAGCGATCTCGCTGCCTTCGGGGCAGATGACAGCAATTTGCCAATCGCTTTGGACAGGGTGAGGCAGACGGACGCTGTTCTTGATGACGGGACCGTTACGGGCGGTCTTGAGGTTGATGTGAAGCTCGTACTTGACGGAGGCAGGAGGCTGACCGACCTCAACAGCACGGAGAACTCTAAAAGTTGAGAATAAGTCAGTATTTTGATCTATCAACCTGAAGTACCTCGGGGAAATATTTGAATATTATATCATGTCCTTGCATGGACAATCTCCACCAGAAGCCACTCTCTTCACACTAACCTCATAGCCTCACATAGCGAGAATTGAGGGAAATTTCGCTTTGTAAGATTGGGTCTCTTAAAATCCTTCGGGATCGCCCTCTTCTTCTTGGTTGTCTTTCTAATGCGGACGACCGAAGCCTGTCTGGTCTGTAGGGCAGCCGCCGGAGCGAGGAATCGTGGTATCGTGGGAATAGCCGGTCGAGATGTCTGTAGGAGGGAGAGCCTGGCCATCGAGGCCAAGCATCGATCGATTGGCGCCATTTTGCCGTGTGGTTGCGTAGGAAACTCGTCTGAAGCTCCTGGCGGGTACCGGTGGGCTTGAGATGCGCAAAAAGTGAAGGTCAAGCCAAAGGGTTTGATGTGGCGCCTAGTATATCAGGTGTTGATTTTCAGCATACTTATCGATAAGCTGCTGGATGCCGTGTATGGAAGACGTCCACTATTCCCATCAATGACCGACCGTACAGCATACATGTGTACGCTATATTCATCCTCTCTATCTTTACAAAGTATTTCATATAAATTAAGAATTCCAGGCACAAAATACCTAAAATTTAATAGCTCCAAGATTAGATATCCAACTTCAGAAATCAATTTTGTATTCTGCCGTCTCTAACTTTGTCTCATGATACTAGGTTCCTAATCTCATTACACTGCTGTTCTCTACTAAGGCAAGCAGACAAGGATATCCCTGAGCTTCTCCAGCACAACATCTTGTCTATCATCATTCACTGTGGTTTTGTCCGCAGCATCACCGATGCTAACTGAAACATGGCAACCGCCCTTCAAAATCACATCTGTCTCAGTGGGGAGGCGGTCGCCATCACACCACTCAGCATCGGGTGCTGAAAAGATACCAGGGTTGATTCGGCTCAGAACAAACTTGAACTTGGATGCGTCGGTACATGCGCCCTCAACCTTGGGGAGGTTAACGTTGAGGAAGACATCCTTGGGCAGGTAAGGTTTTCCAGACTCGATGATCTTGTTGACCAGCTTCGTGGCGACTTCGGCGTACACGAGACTTCGCTGTGGGACAGGGCTCGTGTTGTAGGCTACATTTCCGCTTGAGGCGCCGGAGAAGGCAATTGCTGGGATTCCAGCATCGTGGGCGGCATAACAGGCGGCGCCAACTGTGCCAGAGAAGGGGACTTGGAGCCATAGGTTGGTGCCGACGTTGGGGCCGGTGACAGCCAGCTCAGGAGCCTCGCCATCCCACAGCTGAGGACCAAAGGTGTCGATACCGTACTTGATAGAGGTCACTGGGTACGAGTTGACCCAGTTGAGATCAGGCCGCTTAGGATCACTGCCGACAGGGCCACTGTTGGCAGGACAGCTATCGTATTGACAGGCTTGAGTGCGGGCCTTGGGCTCAGCGTCAAGAGAACCTGGTCGTTTGGTTAGTATCATTTCATATGTGATATAGTATAAAACTCATAAACCTACTGCTGCCAGACTTGTTCTCGGCCGGAGCGGAGAGAACAACCTCGTGACCCGATTCAATTAAGGCATCGTTCAGAGTACGGATATAAGACTCTGCCCAACCATCGTCGTTGGATTGAATGATTCTGATTGCCTGCGCCGCAAAGGGCAGAACGGTCAAGGCAACGAAAGATTTCATGGTGAGCAGGTCGAAGAATGACAATCCAATACAGAAGAACACAACAAAGAGTAGACTCTGAAATGAGTGCAACGCCTGATGGTTTTTATAAAAACATACCCACGTCTATAACTCTGCCATTATCATATCAACAATGGTATGAGTTCATTTAATTCAACGTCGATCAACCGCCAATACAACCTTGATCGCATTTCTACCCCCTCGAAATCACGCGCCAATCAAGACCCTGCCCTGCCTTAGTTCCCCTGGTTTGCATGAATCCCCAGGTCACTCTAAACACTCTAAAGTCAAGCACGTGTCGTGCCACTCGGCTAATCAGAGTGAAGCAGTAACATGTTCGACACACACGTTGATCACTGAATGGCTAGTGACCCTAGGGGTGAGAGGTTGGTATTTTAAATAGAGGACGAATCCGGGCAACGAGCCGAGCCGAAATGGAAGGTAGGGTATGAGCCTGTATGGCTTCGGTGACTATTTGGGGAGGTGACTTTGCTGAATATGTCAATATCCCGATGTTACAGTAGTGTTGGTGATATGCCGACGCGGAAGGTGACGGCAGTCGGCACGGTAGTGGAGACTGTTTCGGAGGAGGGCCGGAGGTTGTTAAATTCAGCAGGTCATCAACGACGTTGAGCTGTTATTTTGCCTAGCTATTGTGATCAAGGTTTGCAGATGCATAATGCATCTATTGATTGGCCAATCCAATTATTACTACATGATTTCGAGGAGCTGATGCCTTGTTGGTTGTTTTGGCTGGGTGGTTGATTACCCTAGATGGTCAATATTCGTGAGTTGAATGGATAGATACTGGACACTTAATGATGGTCATGATCAATAGAGTCTGGCGTATCAGTTGGATACGCTCTCACTTTTACTGGTTGTGTTCTCAGTGAGTTGGGTCCGTTTGTTACTTTCACCGTTTCGCCGGCAAGTGTTGACAATGCTGCAAATTAAGAAGCTGTATCGTCCAGGCTGGCAGGGGAATCAACATCCGCCTACCAACAATCGTAACATGAAATTACAGTAACCTTTTAGGCACAGTTCTGCCAAATACTAGCAGTATTAAATTGTTGCGTTATCCATAGCCTGAGATAAGCTAATGAAGGAACGGAATCTCGGCAACGTTACTGACGAGGCTTGCCAGTGCCTAATCATGATCTTCAATCTGAGTGATAGAATAATGAATAAACTGCGCACGAAGCCAAGCATCTATCTCTTTCTCGGCCCGGAACAGCCAAGCAGTCCTGTTGGCAACCATCCCTCACCTACGGACAAGAGTTGATCGTTGTAGGGGTGCTCTTGGCAAAGAAAACGTATACTGTGGCAGTGTTTGAGTCCAGCATGCGTTTTCAACACAATAAAGAATCCCAGAGCCATTATGGATGAAAGTCCGGATGAAGTAGAATCTTGATTATTGGTACTGGGCATGACGGAACGATGAAGCTATTCCCATATTTTACGGCTTTCACTCACCGTGAGAGTCAATGTGAATTGACCACATATTGTCTAGCCGAACTCCGAATTGACCTTACTCTACCAAGCCAAGTTTAAAAGACCTGTCAACGCCAAGCGTATCGAATTTTATTGTTAGTAACGGCGAAGACTTTGATGCACTGCCTCGGGGTGGTCAACCAATCTACTAGCAAGGGCCGCGCGGCCAGACTCGTCACCCTTTGTTTTTAAGACCGACTCGTCTGCTCTACATGTAAATGGACAAACCTGTGATACTTGCTGGCCCTTTTTGACTATTTTATGGTTTGGACTGGTTCATCTCTTCGATGTCTGATATTGTTGGTATGTATGGTCCCACCACAGACGTGCTCGAAGAGTGCGCTCTCACAGCGAAATGTCAACTCTGGCTAACACCAAAACAGCAAGCGTATATCAAATCATGAATCCAAAACGCAAATGAGCTTATACCCTTGCTCGTCTTGTCCTCACTCATCACCGTATCTTTTCTTCCCAGCACTAACCGGAACCCTTCAGCGAAACCTTGACAGCCTCTCCCATCCCTACCCAACACACTTTGACCAATGCCCACTCCCTTGACTCACAGCCACGTCTTGGATCAGGGAAGCTAACGAGGGCTCCATTTAAGCTTAACCTGACGAGAAGAACGATTTCCAGGATGGCATCCAATCAAATGAAAACTTAGGCACACGTTTTTGCTTTGTCAGGAGACAAGACAGGATGGAAACCTCGGAGCTTGTATCAAAAATTCAATGAGGACCCAAGCTTGCAGGTATACTCCTCTCTGCCAAGAAGGATTTGCGTCGTCACCGCAGAGGCCGTGGAAGGCATTCCCTTGACTTTGTCACTATAGTTCCGTGATTGGTTATCGTCTGGCAAAGTACCCATTAAAGATGTGAACAGCTTAACAACCCAATCTTGCTTGAACCGGATACCTTTATTTTCCACACGTCCAAAAGTAAGTCTGACCTTTCATTGACTGTTCTTTTCTTCTTCAAACTTTCTCTCCACCAGTACCCTTCCAGAGGCACCTGGGTTTAGGCTTCTAGAAATGGTTATTGACTTTTGCACTCGAGCTATGTGTCTATTTGGTAGGTAGGACGGAGGCCTGAAAGTTCGCTCCTTCGTCCTTCCCTCATTTCCCGGACCATGTTGAACCGCATCAGTCGCGTGCCCACTTTCCGTTTCCCTCTCCATATGCTACTTCTATTTCTTTTCAGTTTCCCCTCCTTCACCTCAATGCCATCTGTCTTTCTTCCCTTCAACATCATTCTCTACCGAATGCCTTGATGATGCTGCGGCAGGCTTCGCTCCTGTCGAAGCACCTCTCTTCCAACCCTCTTCCTCATCTTTGATGTCTACTTGCACCCTACCATTTCCGACATCTACACAAGACCTTGAAGGGGAAGTATGCTACCTGTAGCATCTATCTACCTGCTACCTCCTCAGCAACAAACCAAGAAAAATCTACAAAATCGACCTTGGACCAGTCCATCACCACGAGCCTCAACACCGTTGGCGGCCTCTTTGACAACAGTCGTTGTCACTAACAAATAATACTGGGTCCCCATGACGCTAGTGTGGATTAAAACTGGGACTTTGACACCCCATGTCTCTTAGACAGGTGCATTATCCCCGAAAGCGCTTCGGCTCAAAACTACTCAGGCTCGGACGGTGAGTTGAAATAAATACTTCACTTTGCCTCAGAGATGCATGAATTCTAACAAGTTCTATTATATAGGCTTCGTTTATCGTTCTGTCGTCTCGTTCTTGTACTGTTTATCCACTTCACGGGAAAACATATACTCTGGCCGTTGTCTCGTTTCGTTCGGCGGTCCCTCAAGCCCTTGAACAAAGCAAGGTTGGTTCTTTGAGCTCATTTGACCTCGCCAGAACCATTTACTTCTTCAGGCAACTTTCGGATGCCGCCGTTCTCCATCATAACCCATATCCATCTGCTCCTCAACTAATAGTGCGGATACATGTGCACCGCTGGGTATCATATCTTCTGCTCTACATGCAACGCAGAAAACTCCACATCAACCACCATCCTCTAACAGACTGTCTAGTCATGCCTACCATCTTTAACTTACCATCTTCATCTCGTTCATCCAACGTTACGACGTTTGTTGGCCAAAGATGTTAGACGGCGGGCAATATCACGCTGCTGGTCTGGGCAGACCACGCGCTGGCGCCAACAGCAAGGCACATACACCATCAACTTTTTCATCCGCACCCTTCACCTACAATGAGACATGAACGACTGAAATCCGCAGACTCGATCTCGTTTTGTCCAACGCCAGATCACACCGACGGCTCTTCAAGTTCCACCACTGGCCCATATTGGCATGAGCTCCTGACCATATGCAAGCCGGTATCCTGGCAATCTCAAGTGGTCAGTGGCCGAATGTCATTGCAAATGGCTGTCAGAAACACGAAGAACTTTAGACTTTCGGACGAGATAATCGTCTCCATCATCGTATCCTGATTCTGATCGGGCCGATGTTACGTCGCTCCGACCCTGACTGTCTGATGAGGGATGCATGGCAGTACCGTAAGGAGAATCTGTCGGTAATC
Source organism: Fusarium penzigii (assembly GCA_013623535.1). Lineage (NCBI taxonomy): Eukaryota > Fungi > Ascomycota > Sordariomycetes > Hypocreales > Nectriaceae > Fusarium > Fusarium penzigii. The sequence goes on from JABFFC010000352.1 coordinate 42,126, forward strand.
TCGCCGTGTACCCTTGATTCCCCGGAGACACCGAGTTAAGTCGACTGGGCGTTCCGGTATTTGACGAAGTTGGTGGACTATGTCTTGCTGTTGGCGGGCTTGGGACTTGAAGGCTATCCGTGCGAGAGTGGGTGCGCTGATGTTTATGGATGTCGGGATCCTGATGAGCGCTGGCTGAAGCGACCACAGAAAGCTTCTCAAGCGGACTTGGTTCCGGCCGGCCCTGTCCGAGTACCAGAGCAGGCAGTATTGGATGGGAGGGCAGCCGAGGTCGTGGTTGGAGCAGTGGTTGCCGCTGTTCTACAGGAAGAGGGAGTTGTGGCGGGGGAATCGGTGGAGGGACAAGTGGAGGAACAGGAGAAGGTCCACGCTTCCGTGAATCTCTCTTGATGCCTACTACTGCATCAACTACATCGCGGGTACTGCTTTCGCCTGTGACTCGCGGCAAAGGGTACAGTGCCCTAGTAGGTTCTGTCGATGGCGGCCTTGTCAATGGTGGAAGTGCCATTTTAGGAGCCGGGACGATGGCGGGCAGAGGGGCCAAGCTGCCTGTCGGTTGTGATATGGTTGCCTTCGCAGCCTCGGTGGCCGGCTGATCTGGGAAGCTCTGCAAGAACTTTTCTATCTCTTCGTTGGTGATGCCATGGTACCCCAGGAGGATTTTGAGGCGTGAGTTCTCGGTAGCGACGTTGCGGGCCGCTTGCTGCATTTCCAGAGTGGCATCGACGCCACGACGTTCGAATTCTTGGATCTTCTTTTGCAACCCTTCGACATATTCCTTATGACGGGCTCTGGAACGGCGTTGATTGTCACGAATGCGGATGGCGGACGGGTTATTGGAACCCTGACTCTGTGGAGAGACGAGTCAGAGCAAACCCTCAAAGAGTGGTCACGGAAGACCATATCGAATTTGGCACAGGGACTTGTGCTTGGGGGGTGGAAAACTCACCTTTTCTCCCGCCATAATCGTCATCACACTTCATTTGAAGAAAAAAACAATTAAGTTACCGCAACGAAGGCAGTTTATCAGAGACAACAAGGAGAGAATTGAGCTCTTCTTGTTGTATCGGTTGACTTGCCAAGTCTAGGACGCGCGTTGATGGCCGAGCTCCGAATTCTTGGCAAAAAGATCCATGCCCTTGAAGGTGCAGATCCAGCTGCCGGGAAAAATGCGCTAGCATCAAGGAGGTTTTAAACATACATGTAACCTACCAACCCTATTGAGACTTCGATCATGGCTCGAACATCGATATCAAGTTACACGTCATGACCAGTGGGTGATGGAGGGAGTTCTGAGCACACCATGAGCACCGATGAGTGCTTGCAAGACACTGTGAGCTCTTTGGCGATGTGTTGATCTCTGATTGATGACCAGCAATTCCAACCAGACCAAGAGCCGTATACCGACAACAGTTACAACTGACAGTGGGGACATGATGTTCCAAGTCTCCGCCCTCGTCTCCTTCAAACCGATGAGTTAATAGTGAATTCCAACTTTTGCAGGGGACGGTGTCTCTGGTTTTTTCCCCCTCGGGCCCTGGATGCCCAGACGCCCAGAGGCCCCAGTTTTTCAGCGCATTGCTGGGCTGGCAGCTGCTGCGCCACGGTCTCTCGGGCCAGCCGACTGCCAAGCCAGCCTCTCGGCTCTTTCTAGCCGGTCAAGCTGCGATGCCGACTCTCGAGTGCGATGGAGGATTGATGATGGTGAAATCCATTCCAGCGTGGTGCGAGGAGCTGATTCTGAGCATCCAATCTGCTGAGGGCAGAGACAGGAGCAGAAGCATAGATGAATGCGCCTGTCTGGGGTTGAACCTGTCAGTGGGCTCAGGAACAGGCCAATTAAGCCCGGGCGTGTCTGCCAAGCCATTCGCCCTAGGATTTTACTATGCAGAGCTGTCACTGACTGGCTATCTATCGTTGGAAAATGAGACCCGACACTACCATGTAAGCCTCTTATATGTCGGCGATCATGGGAGAGATCGCGACGACTTGAGGAAGCATTGTTTGTGCACTCGAGATTGACCTTCCGATTTCTTATCATTGTGCTGCAGCATGCAGCCTGGGATAAAAAAGCGCCCGTTGGCACACCGTCACTCACTCAACCATTGCTCTCAACACATTGTCTTCTTGAACAATCGAAACACCGTACGAGGAGACATTGACGGAATCAGTGCCGGAGAGAGCTGTACTCCAGATTTGTATTATATCCGGAGCCTGCAACGACAAAGAGAATCCACAATCGGCACAACAGACCAGCAAGATAGAGAGTCGAGACCTCATCAGCCAAGGCTTGGCTCTGACGGACCAGAGCTCAGGGCAACACGTGCGAAGACATTAGTGTGCCGTCTTTTCCATCTGGCCTGTGTAATCTGCTTGGCCATGTCTCCGTGAGACATGAACGCCATTCTGTATCCAACATAGGCCAAGACAGTGGGTGACGAAGCGCCGTGCGATAAGTGCCCATGACTGTCACTCGGGCCTGGTCCTTGATCCTGCACGACGGAACAATTTGCGTTTGCAGACAGGCAGACAACCATTGGAACCCCCCCCCGAAAAAAGTCATCCGAGCTACGGGGAATTGCCTCTGTCTGGATCAAGCGGCTCCAAACCTTGATTCTAACGGTTCGTTGACCGTGTAAGAGGTTTCGAGTAATTATCGAGGTATGATGACAAGGGTCTCCACCAACAAAACCACCTCCCATGTGATGTGATGGGAAAAATCATGGGAGAGGGGTGTAAACCGGTCACTTGTGACTAAATAGGGCACAGCGAATTACTAACATTGTCCGGGTGTTGTGCAATACCATCCATCACTAACGTTCCAAAATAAAGTACAGTAGTACATTATAGTGGTCCTCTTTAGGTCATATTGGGACAGAGCAAAGGGGCATTTTTTGTTCTGTGCTCCCTTGTTATGGATGTTGCACCGTCTAGAGTTGCTCCCCGCCAGAAGCGCCATTTATCACAATCAACAACAGGTGCATGAATACAGAATGAGCGAAGCTTAGCATACTGCCTGTACAGCGTGGCATGGCTATGGCAATCAGGTAAGTGCGTGTATAACTCACTCATGTCGACGCCAAGCAGGCACCCGTAACGAGTCATTGTTTATTATTACCTGACATGAGAAAAACATGTTTGGAAGTGTGTGTGTGTGTGTGACATTATCCAGCTATGAGCTTCCCGTCTATTATGCAGGTGCTTTAGCAATGATTAGGGGATAATCCGGGTCCAGTCGCTGTCCTCAACCCTTGTCTTGGCTAACTAAATAAATTGAATGGGGGTATCATGTATTATGTTGGAGACCTGTAAAAAGGAAAAGAATCATCTGTTCACCTCGTCTGCCATGTCAGTCCCCACAGGCTGCGCCCCCTTCTGCAGCTAATTGTGTGTTATTCCCTGTCCTGGCTAGGGTGCGTGCATCACCAAGCTTTTTCCTTGACAGGTAATTGTCGTTTGTAGGAATAAGAATTCAACCTCACTTTCGGTGTAAGCTTCCCCATCCTGAGCCTGAGGGGCGCCTATTCCTTGCTTTCGTGCTTTCTGTTGGCTTCCTTTCTTTTCTTGCTTCTTTCCCCCGTTGCACAGCCTCATTTGAAAAGTCGCTTCCCTGTGCGTGTTGAGAAACGGTCTACACCGTCTCCTTGCTGGGCATGCCACGGCTGCTGTACCCCAACTCCCCGACTCTCGCCCGACACTCTATATCGGCGCCAGGCCTCGCGTAGGTGATCGGGTCGCAAAGGCCCGCGTTTGAGATCAACCTCTTCAGCGGGACGCCCGGCGCCGGCGTCTGGGTCGTCGGCGGTTGAGGGAGGCGGTGTCGGCAGATCACTCTGCTTCTCACCTGCTGCTATCCACTCGCCTTGCACGTTGCGGGCTGCTTCGATGATTTCACCAGCGAAAAGCTTGGCGACGGCTTTGACGGCGGTACTGACATTTTGAGGTACAGACTGCGAGACGGTCGCATTGACAACCTGTTGAGTGACGGTGTTAGTGGATATAGACCTTCTCCAGCCCGTGATTCAGAACTACTCACTCGCTTCACTACGGAGTCGGCAAGCTTGGCTGCACGCCAGAGTTCGTAGCGACTATACTGTTGGCTATCAAAGGCCTCAACAAGCATAGCACGTAGTCTGATTTCCTCCTGCTTCTGCTCTTGAGTCCTCGCTACCACATCCTCCAAGGCCATCTCGGCCTTCTCGTCATCTTCATCGTCCTCCTCCCTCTCCCCTCCTTGTCCGCTGACAGTCGTTGGCGCGCGACCGCCAGCGACGCTGGGAGTCTGCTCGCGTCCGTCGTCGTTTTTCGAATTCTTGGCCTTTCGACCGCGCTTCTTCCTAGCTGCACCACTGGCTGTTGTGCTGACAGCGCTACCGCTGACATGTGATGTTGCATCCACTGAAGGAGATCGCGCATACGGTGATCGGGCTTCTGGGGGAAATGATGTCTGTCGGAGAGGGTGGTTTGCGGCGGCGGCAGCTATAGATGCCTGAGAGATATTGGAGGCCTTGCGACGCTTGCCAGGGGGCCCGTTGACGTCGAGTGTTGAAGAGCGTTTCTTGTTGGGGATCTGGGCGGGTGAAGGATATGGCGGTGACATTGCCGTGGGAGATGAAGCGTAAGGCGGAGAAGCCATCTTGTGTGATTGTGTGGTTGTAGTTTGATTGGATTCTGCTGATCTGAGATGGCAGATAGAATTCAAGTCACGCGGGTTGAGAGCCTAACTGCTATAGAGAAGGGTAAACGCTGGAGCCAGTTGCCGGCGTAACTCATCAATTACGTGTTCGAAAGCTATCGGAGAAGGAGCGCAGCAAGTTCGGAATCGTAGGGATATGTCCCGCCGGAGTTGGAGGGAGTATAGAGATGCCGAAATCGGTGGGGTTTTGTCGTAGGCTTGCACTTTTAGCACTTGTATCGCGAGAACGCGGCAACTAGGAGTTTACACGTGCAAGCTGAAGGATTCCACGGTAGCACGGACCGGTCACGTTATCAGTCACATGATCGAACCACCAGAGACAGTGGGAGAGAGTGGCTTGTGCGCTCATGCTTCTAGAAGGCGTGCGCCCCCCGCCTCCGCACGCTTGTGAATCCGTTTCTGACTTGAAGTGGGAAACAGTCACGATAAGATAAGAACTTTTTTTTTTCTTCCTTACCTCTGCCCCCTCTTAAGTGGGAAGGATGAACGAAGGAAGGCAGGAAATAACGTAACGGGAGGATAGACAGACGAGAAGAAGAAAAAAAGTCGTTCCATTCCAGACTAAACGAGACCAATCCCAAGTAGAGAAGCTCCCATGACCCTCTTGTTCTTGTAACATTAATAGTTACCCCTCTTAAATTTTCCCTTCCGACTTAAGCTACGTTTAGTTGGGGATTCTCCGATGCGACCATTGGTTTGGAAAGCTTGAACTGGTAGACCCTGACTCAAACCCCGAAATTTGGTTCTCTTTCCTCTCTTCATCATCTCTCAATTTGCTTTCTTCTTTTTCGCATCTTGGCCATTTATCATTCATCATCCTTGATACATTCAATTGGCCTGTCTATCTCTTGACGCTCACACCGTCACTTCTCGTTCCATTCATCAATCGAGAGAGGAAGGAAAAAAAAACATTCCACATTTTCCCCCATCATGGCTCCCTCCGAAGACGGCACCCTCTCCAAGAAGCGTTCCCTCGAGGTCATCAGCGCTTCCGCCTCATCTTCCAGCAGCGACGAATCTTCGCGTAAAAAGAAGCGTCGCGATCGCAAGAATGCCTCAAAGACGAATAATGTAGCTGTCAATGGCGCCAAGCCCAGCGCCTTTGAGAAGCGTCGCAATAGTCTCGCAAAGGCTTCCCGAGACCCCCGCGATGAACCCGCTCCCAAGAAGCGACCTTCGATATCTACCTCTGGCGCCATTACTACCACGAGATCTCCCAGCCCCGTCATCGACTTTGACGGTCTTAGCCGACCTTGTAAGTTATTGATATTTATGGCAGATTGCGTCATGCCATCGCTGACAATGGCATATAGCAAGCGGTACCCGCGCGCGACGAGAAGAGAACGCGGAGCAGGCTGCAGAGCGCCTTGAGCGCATGCGCGGAGCTGTTCGCACGCTGCTGGAGTGTGTGGGCGAGGACCCTGACCGTGAGGGCTTGCTGGACACCCCATCGCGCTATGCCAAGGCCCTTCTGGAGTTCACCAAGGGATACCAAGTCAATGTCGAGGATATTGTCAACAATGCTCTCTTCCATGAGGGCCACAATGAAATGGTCATTGTGAAGGACATTGAGGTTTACAGCATGTGCGAGCACCATTTGGTGCCGTTCATTGGAAAGGTGATTATCACTCATGCTAACCTCAAGAGAATCCAACATGCTAACAAATAGCTCACAATGCAGATGCACATCGGCTATATCCCCTCCGAAACCGTCATCGGTCTCTCCAAACTCCCCCGCATCGCAGAGATGTTCGCCCGCCGCTTCCAGATCCAGGAACGTCTCACGAAGGAGGTCGCCCACGCCATCATGGAGATCCTCAAGCCTCAGGGCGTCGCCGTCGTCATGGAATCGAGCCATCTGTGCATGGTCATGCGCGGCGTTGAAAAGACGGGCACAACCACAATCACGAGCTGCGTGCTCGGCTGCTTCGAGCGAAAGAGCAAGACGAGAAATGAGTTCTTGAGCTTGGTCGGCGTCAACCGATAAGCAATACGACAAGGAAATCTACTCAACAGAGTGGTAACTCAGCTGTGCAGCTTGTCTCCGGCTTACGTATTGGCATCATAACCAGTATTTTATGCATCTTTTCTGGCGTTGAAACGAATTATCTGCAGGCTTTGGTATTCGCGACTATTTTGCTATTTTCACTCTGGGGCGACATTGCGAAACTTTACAAAACAAGACCATGTATTCAACAAATTTGGGTCTATTTTTCTTTTTGGAAAACATGGGGGATTGAGGACGAAAACGAAGAAAAGAGGACGACTTACTCGAGAAACGTACAACTCTTGGATCATTCCCTCCTCTCCTTGGGTGTAGTACGGGATGGGCTGGACAAGGACCAAAGTTGCATTTCATCATCAGTCACTTAAGTATATTAGACGGCTTTTGGGCTCAACGCCCATAGTGATTCTCTTTTTTATTTCATTTTGAAAATATCAAAATCCAGCAAGTCACGTATCATGTACGGTTGAACATCATGTTTCAAAAGTTTGGTAGCTGTCACAACGACGATCTTTATAAACACTACTGGGGGTCAATGAACGTTATTTGGCACTAGCACTGAAAGAAAACAATTAATTGACGTTGTGCAGTTTAATACTTCTCACCCCGACGCAAACCATCGCTGTTTGCTACGCCGCCGAGTGGGTTATAGAGTGATATCTCAAAGCAAAAAAGAAAAGAAAAGCAAAAGAAACTAAAATCATCTCGAATACTTGTACACATGGCCTCATGCATATAAAGAAAAGCCCACGATCCCCGAGAATAACCCATCCGTAACTCCAGAGTATTGTCTCCTTTTTTATATCATACCAGTTACAACGCCCTCCAAACCTCTTCAACACCCATTGAATTACGCCCCATCTAGCAATGCGTCCATGCCATTGCGTTCGTTCTCCAGAGAAGCTGCCGTCACTGGCCCGTCGTGGGCAATGTCTTTCTTCTTATCATCGTCGTCATCCTGGTTGGTCATCTCCTTGAACATCTGGTCGACATTCACATCACCCTTTGTCAGGTCGTCAACGTGCGACATGCGCTGATCCCCGCTGTGCATTGAATCGCGTCGACCCCAGACATTCGGGCCCCATATCTTCTCAGCTTGCTTTCGGCCCATGTCGGTTCGAGAAAGGATCTCTAGAGCCTTACTCTTACCCGCCTCTGTCTGAAGATTGATGCCGTCGTCTAGACCTTGCAACAAACTCTCCTCCAATGACATAGTGGAGTCATCAAGAGCCAACTGAGGACCACCTGCTCCTAGCAGTGCTGGATGGAATCCGTTGCTCGGGCTCATTGAGTCGCCTTTTGAGTGGCTGGCACTAAAATCCGAAACCCGGCGGTCCGGGTGTCCATGCGGACTTGTACCGTTTGAATTTGCTGTTCCTGGTCGTGGATAGAAGGTTGGGCCTCCATAAGCGTTACCAGTGGCAATAGGTGGCACGATCGGGGCTGATGAAGAGTGCGCCGCTGCAGCTGCAGCTGCCTCTGCATTGGCTGCTTTTCGTCGGAGACTGTTGGCCTTTCCTTTGGCATGCTCGGGGAGGTCGTCGGGATTGTCAACGCCATATTCGACAAGCATCTTTTGCAGTTTCGTCGGTCGGGGCTTTCGCGTGCTCAGAGACACTTCAAGGATGGGTGGGGGCTGAGGTGCGACAGGGCACCATTTGTGAAGTTCCTGTCGAAAGAAGTTCGTTTCATAGGCAAGAAGAACCTCTGCGCCTTCAATCTTCCTTAAGTAGAAACGTTGTGTCTCCGCTTCAGCTTCAGTCGAGAGGAGCGGGTTACAGTACCGAGCAATGTGATTACGGAAGTTCTGAGCGCTATCGATGATCTTGCAGAGGACTTCCTCCTCCTCCGGCTGGAACGGAAGAGTAGTGATTTCATCTCTCAACGCTATCAAATCCTCAAGTTTGGGACGAGCCGCATCTCGTGGAATCTTCATTCGCCAGTCGCAAATCGGGCAGGTATACTTATCATCTTCTTTAACCTTGCCTCGGGCAATCTTGAGGCACTTATAATGGTACCTATGCAATATTAGCATCAATGAATCACTCTGCCGTGCACATTTACTTACCACTCATGGCAAAGTTCACATTCAATCATCATACCAGCCTCGACTTTTCGGCAGATGCAAAAGACTTGCCTGGAACGTGGGTCTTCCCATTTACTTACACCAGGTTCAGGGCTTACTTCTCTCGAGACTGGCTCTCCTGGAAGCCGTGGTGTGTCGTGCTCAATATCGAAGCTGTCGCCGTTGCGCTCGAGAACATGCTCTAAATGGCTTTTGAGGATATGGAGTGGCGCATTCGATTTGCCAAAGAGCTTCTTTCCTTTTCGCATCCAGTCTTCATGTCGCTTGCGCTCATTTTCGAGATCTATCGTTCCATTTGGCTTCGAGTTCAGATCTTCAAGCTTTTTCTGTATCTCAATGACCTCGGAATACTTGGGTCGCTGTCGGAAGTCGGGGTTTCGACATCGTTCCGTCAAGTCGAGGATTTGCCTGTGAGCTTCCCGTTGCTTATGCAGGATCTGGTCTACAGCGGCCAAAGTCTCTTGTGACACGGGCAATGCATTGAGCTGTACCTGTTTCGAAAGAGCCTCCAGCTGAGGATAGTGTACAAACTCTGCAACGACAAGTTCTCTTGCCTTCTTCTCCCAGGCTTGACCAGCATGCAACTGTTCTCTATAAAATGTCAAGTGGTCATTGTAGGGAGGAATTTCGAGTCTGTTGCCCTCATCAATCAGGTCCTGGACCTCTTTGAGGGTCATGAAAATGCCTCGACTGGCGCGCGCCTTTTGGTTCCACTGCATCTGTTCCAGCACCTTGGAAAGTTGCTCGACTTCCGGCGTATCAACGTTGAAGCCGCGTCCTTCCTCGAGCAGTTCTTCAATGGTTTCGGTCGACACGGTTGCTGTGTTTTTGAGAACTCGGGATGCGTTCTCCTGGAACTCTTTGATCGCATCTGCTCGCTCCTTGAGCTGTAGGATTTCCGGACAATCGAAGCCGATGCGTTCTGCTTCATCCAGGAGACGATAAATGTTCGAGACATGTCGGCTTTCCTTTTCTTTCTGGTCCTGCTCTGCGCTTCCGATGGACTTTCTTGTGCCGGTTTGCCAGGCCTTTTCGTTCTTGCGCCGGTTCTGTTGCTTCCTGACAGTATAATTCATAGCCTCTTCAACCCAGTCGTTACATCGATCAACAAATTCTTTGAGGATAGGGAGCGAGGGAAGGTCAAACGGAATCCGTTCGCCTTCATGGAGCAAAGCCCGCAGGGTTTTCAATGAAGGTGTCGCTTCATCGTCCAGGCACTTTTCGTACTTCTCCTCCCAAGCTTCGGGGGCGCGTGCTTTCTCGACTACTCGGCGATAAGTCGCATCCATATCTTCATTAGTCTTCCGGTAATAGAGAACGTGCCCGTTGCCGAGATATCGTTGTTGCTCAGTCTGCTCACAACAAGCATGGTTGCCGGCATGCACCAAGCATAGCACCTTGCCTGACTGGGTGCATTTGAAACGTGATAGATAGGAAAATGCTTTGCAGTAGCAGCAGCACTGCTCGTCCTCATCTTGTACATGCTCGTCTTCGATCTTGAATTCGAGTGAACACTTTTTCTCTCCTCCATCTTGAATCGCACATTGGTGAGGCGATGCTTCCAGATGTTTAGCGATAAAGTCTTCTCGCTGTGCAATTTCACGTTTATGAATGCGGTCCAAGGCAGGCGCGAGCCATTTTGCAGTTTGTATCGTGAGACCGCTACTCGCGCTGCCTTCTGCTGCGGTCCACAGCAGTTCGTCGTGCGAGAAACAAGGTTGTCGTCGGAAGAGTTGCAGCCGTTCCACACCGGCAAGACCGTAGGGCTCCCAGTCAGAGGGGGCAAAGTTTACCGCTTCGTTAAAGTTGAAGCCATGGTTGAAACCGGCATGATATGCCTGAGGGAAGGTGATGACTAGCTGGCCAGCTCGCTGGTCCAAGGCATACACTCGCACACCGGCCTTCTTGAGTTGTTCCGGTGTCAGCAGAGTAACAAGTTGGAACAGAAGGTCTGGTTGAGTCTCGAATAATTCAGGAACCGCATCTCGCATGGCTTGTTCGAACTTTTCAGCATCTTCTCCCGGAATACCGTACCATGTTTTGGTGGCTCCAAGATGCTGATAATTTGCCGAGTAAGCATAGTGGTCTTCATTATGCCAGCAGAATGTTGAAAAAATCATGCCAACGTAGACCCATGGAACAGTCATTCCAGAGATGTCAGATTTGATGTGCCTAAACAGACTTTCTGGGTGGAAGGGCAAATTGTTCAGGTTCCAGGCATCGGTTGCATAAGGATTGTTGGGGTGTCGTTCGACGGTGGGAAATCCGGATCCATGTGTCGTGCAATGAATATCGGCTCCATATTCTACTTCAACCGTTTCCTCAAGATCTGCCACAAGTCGCCAGAACTCGGTCTCAACATCCTCCTCAGTTACGGGACGATCACAGTTGAGCTCATGATCGAAGGGCATCTTCTTTTCGAAATAGCCTTGTTTGAAGTCGTTGGCTTTCTGCTGGAACTGCTTGAGTGAGTACAAACCTCCCTCCTCAAACCCGAACTGACCGTCGCCGACAAGACATCGAGGGCAGTTCCATTCGGCGGTATCTGGTTTACGCTTTAAAGGCGGGTCAAGACAACCGGGATGATAGGAATGGTCGCATGATTCACAGGTGAGGAGTGAGCCGCCATCTTCACCACGACCACACGTCTCACATTTCTAAAAGTCGAGTCAGCAACCTCTCAACAAAATTCATATAATGATTCAGTTCATACTTCTTCATCCTGGGTAGCCTCATCTCGTGGTATTCTTGGTACTGATGGACGAAATGGCGTCATATGCGATCCAGCCACAGTGGGAACAGCATCTGCAAGTCAAATATGTCAGCTAAAAAGAGCGGGACCAATGAGGATAAGGTATCAGAATCGCCGTGAAAATCCTTGCGCACCATATGACATGGTTTAAAAGCGAATAAGATTTGCGTAAATCTTCCCACTTCCGTCGCTGTCACGGTGTGCTAGAGATGAACCCTAGTAACAACCAGGCTGCTGTGTGCTTCCTCGTCTTACCTTTTTTAAGTCGCTTGCTTCGTCGACTGCCTCCATCAGTGTCATCCTTCTCTTCAGTATCCTTCTTAGCTGAGTCGGATGAACTGTCGCAACTTAATTGACGTTTAAGAGCAGTGGCAGCGAGACTAGATGCTCGGATGTCAGGGGTGTTCTTTGCTGAAGACCCTGGACTGTCAAATCGTTTCGAGTCTGGAGTAAAAGCTTTTGCTTCGTTGGTCGATGCACGATTGACACTTGTAAACCCAGAATTGACAGCAGTGAATCCTCCAGAATTGATTGCAGTGAATCCAGATGAAGGTGCCGGAGTGCTTGTAGGAGGCGCATCAGTCATTGGTGTGTCGCGATCCGTCTCTTTCTTGACGCCGTTGAGGCTGGCTTGTAGAATGTCAGACGCGTGCCGGGCGGGAGAGTCGCCATTGGCGCTTGCTGGTGTATTGACGTTGGATCTCTTGATAGGGGTTTGTGCTGGGCTCGGGGTTAAAGGACCGCCGTATTCCTGCTCCAATTGTTGATGAACGCCGGGTTTAGCCACTCGCAAATACTCTTCGTACGGACAAAGCCATCTTTGATACGAGTTCTTGAGCGACGTAGAAAGAGAGGACATGATTTTGCCGCTGTATCCTAGATCGCGACCAATCTCTGCCCATTTCTTGAGTTTGCATACTTTGTCGAATCCTCCTCGAGATTCCACAGCTTTCTTCAAGCGGTAAAGATCAAGCGGTTTCTTGTCGACATATGGTAGGCGATGTAGGTTGTTTCCATGCTGTTTGTGAAACTTAGATAGCCCGTCCAGATAGGTGAGATTCGCACGCGTGCCTGGAAATGGTCAGCGAAACTTGTTACGATCTGATCCTCGGCACAAGCACATACTCCCTTCGATAGAGTTGAGTTCCTGTTTTCGTGTTCTAAAATGGAACTTCTGCTAATCGTTAGCAAAATGCAAATTCGACAGACGGCGCATTCACAATCACAGTTTGTGATGTGACTTGAAATGAACACAAGACCCCATACCTCAGTATCGATTGCAAAGTCGGGGTTCCAGGAGTCAGGAGGAATAATCTTGCATATGCCAAACTGCTTGGCCTCGGGGCTAATCTTGAGTAAATACTCAAATGGGTCACGCCATTCCTCCTCTGTCGGGCAATACGTGGGAGCCTCCTCAAGACCGTGCGGACGGTCCTTCTTAATCACAGGTTCCCGAACGGCGGTAGGTTGGCCTCGACGTTCGACTGAGGTGAGGTTCAGAGGGGCGCTCGTCAAAGAGCTAAGAGGTGTATGCGGGTTGATTGGGTGGTAGCCATTCGAATTGACCTTGGGTTTTGGTTTCGAGGATGATCCAGGGGCACCGACTGCAGGCGAGGCTCGCGAACTCGCGTTGGCGCTGCTTGGGCCGGGGCCGGCGACGGTGCCGACTGTTGGAACAGAAACCATGATGCGAACGGGATTTGAGGAAACGTCCGAGGCGAAATCAGTTCGTGGCAGACTGTAGCGTTGGTATCGATCGAGCGTCTTGGACACACGTAGGCGTCGAGTTCATGTTCAGGACACGGCCGATATCACTGAACCAAGAGCATTGCAGCGTGTAGTTTGAAGATATATCGTTCAGTCGCAGCGGGAAACCGAGCGTATAAGATGGATGTAGGAGCGCAAGAATCTCTGGGGTGTTGAAGTCGGTGCAAAGTTTATCTATAGCGTCAAGGTTAGGTTTCGTAAATCGACAATAGTGGCTCATATTGCAGGTGGGAAAAGGCATCAGTCTTTCCCATGGCGCAGCTAACACGGAACTTGAACTCACGTCTGTAAAAGGTGCGTGCCGGAAAATGATTGGTGAAAGTGACGACCAAGCCAGGGGATTACGGAATGTCGAAATACCTACACTCAATCTACTTTGTAATGACAGAGGGAGAAATCGGTCAACCAGCCCGGGAGTGTGGGTGATGAAGTCGAGGGGAATGAGAGTGTGTGAGAAATAAGGAAGGAGTGGATGAAGGCAGAAGGGCAAGGGAGTTGGGAAGGTGTGAGTGGAAACTTGGGAAGGCGGGAATGGGTCGAGGGTTCCCGGATCTAGAAGCACGAGCGGCGAGCGTACCGACGACGTCCACAAAAAAGAAGGGACAACGGGGAAAGTCGAGGGTCGAGGGTACCTTCCTACAGTACAGTACCAAGCGTGCCTACCTAAGTTGGGGGGATGGGTAGAGTATGCGGTGGTGTCCGGGTAGGTGATACATAGTGGTAAAAGCCAGGGTTCCTGAAAACTGGGTGACGCCTGCACGCCAGAACAGCCTGGCGTCAAGTACAATATACATGGACGCGCCGTAGGTGGCTCCTGCCTCCAACAGCATGCCCCGTTCGTCCCTGTTACAAGTCGCGGAAGGACCGGTGGATTTTCGGACCCGCACTAACGAGAGAAAGAGAAAATATATGGCCAAAAAAGAGTGAGATTGGGAATTTCTTCTGGACGAATTTGTATCTCATTATTGAGAGTCATTTCAATCCAACTTTTGATAAGCTCGTGATGCGTGAGCCCTTCGCTGTTGCGCACGGAGGCGAGATTCTTGGACAAAGGCTTGAAGACTCATGTGGTGGATCCACTAGCAACGACATCCGACCGGGCGCAAAACCCCCCCAGTACCGAGACAAGACCATCAATCAACTTGTTCAGCAACCTCATCCCACGACCAGCGTCAAGGAAATCCAACCACAGCAACAAGTTTAACTTGCAGCGTTGTGCCATGGACAAGTGTTGTTAAGGACATCTGGGCATATTAGAATAATTGTATTAATTCAAGCTATCGCAAAGAGTTCAATACAAGGGGAATAGTGCAATCATGTGCTCTATCATACCGTCATTGAAACATGTAAAGTTCGTATGCAACAGGACGTTATTACACATTTATTTGCAGCCTCTCGGTACGTCTCATTTTTTATTCATTCATTTCAGGATTCGTAGGCTGAGATTTCGTCACCTACCAGCTTACGCTGGAGACAGAGGATTTTTAAGGCTCGGGACAAGGTTCAAAAAAGGGATGGCTCGTGACTGGAAAAAAATAGCGGCGTCAGAAGGGAGTAAAAAAAGAAAGCAAAAAAAGTCCCTCCATAGAACCATTCTGATATTGATACTCCTGTGAACAGGGGTCAGCGAATAGCCAATTGCTACCGAACCAATCAAAATGACATGACGTTCAGCTGGGGGGCACCCACTTTACAAGGGGGGCTAGTCATCGATTTACAGTAAGCAGCTGTTCGTGGGGGATTTCAGATGATCGCATTAATTCAACGACTCGCTTCATAGATGAATTGGAATATGAGACAGTCAGGGGTTATTATCATGGATAAGTGGACTTGAGTAATTGAAAAGACCCGGATACTCATATACATTTCAAATTCTATTCAATAGTGCTTAAATAAGTAGGGTGCCTGTCAGTTATGTACGTCCAACGTGAATCATCAGACAGTCCAGGTTATGTTCTGTTAGCTTAGCACCCGCCTAACTAGGGTAGGCCAATTCTCAATCGACCAACAAGTTGGAAACGAAATAATCAATAGATTAGGCAAGGAGAAAGACATTTGGGACATTAGGCTAGGATGTTTATTTCATGTCTTTAAATAAGGTACCAAGTTTAGTTGGTTTGCAGTGACAGTCAAATCGCCTTATTTATACAAGCATCTACATCATAAATTAATAATACATCATACATACGCATTACTCCGCGACCGCAGCCTTCTTCGTCCGCCTCCGCGTCTTCAATAGCTTCTGCACCTCTTGAGGCCCCCTAACTCGAAGGCTCAACTCCTTCATCATTTCACCCCATTGGATATCGCCCCCACAGCTCGGACACTTGCATCGCCGGGGTATCAACGCATCCTCATCATCGTCCTTGAGTGCATGCTTACTCCAACAATCGATATGGCCAAACGCCTCGCAGTCCCCGTTCGGACACATGGGATGTAACCCCTTGCCTGACTCTAGGGGTTCATGACAGTGCACACATTCGCCTTCTCGCTCAAAGGAGACGATATTATGCGCTTTTTCGACATATGGTCTTATCGGCTTGTAATCCACAGGTAGTGCATGAATACCGTGTGGTTCAGACGAAGGGCCACGTTCTAGTTTATCCTTTGTGGTGTCAAAGTCCTCTAAAACCTCAAACTCGAGCTTTGGCGGCTCCTCCAGCGACGCAATATATTTATCCCATGCCTTTTTGGGCTCCTGGGCGAAAAAGTGCAATGTGAGCGGCCATCGATTAAAGCTTGGCACACTGACCAATAAATGAAGGTTAGAGACAACAGAAGTGAGGCTGTGTATGGGCCTTCGGGGTTTCCCTTTTCTTTTGGCTTTGCGAAACATTTTTGTGATGCGTGATTCTGGTGGTATGTGCATCGTTACGTGTGGATTCGTCAATGCCCATCTGCCCAAGCGTTAGAAATGTAGCTAAGAGAAAAAAAAGTACATGTAAAAACAGATGGCGTTTTCGGTGGAAACAAAAACTTACTCAAACTTGAGAGCTGACATCATGCTGGGAAACCCAGAAACAAGTAGAATCACTTCCCATGGCCGCAGTGTCTGTCGCGCCGTGCGTACTGCACCGCCCTTGGATTCTCCATTGTGTTGCTTCAGTCGCCTCGGAGGATGTGGTGTTGATCCGATATATAACGAAGCATGGCGCATCGTTGATCGTAAGACGTAAACTGTGTATAAGGCCGGGTAAGGCCTGGCGAGTTGCGACATGATTAGTCCCCCCTGGATGCTTCTCGTGATAAAATGTTGTTGCGTTGTTCACTAAAGATGTGTTCGAA
Organism: Fusarium penzigii; assembly: GCA_013623535.1. Classification (NCBI taxonomy): domain Eukaryota; kingdom Fungi; phylum Ascomycota; class Sordariomycetes; order Hypocreales; family Nectriaceae; genus Fusarium; species Fusarium penzigii. Next base: position 58,717 of record JABFFC010000352.1, read on the forward strand.
GTCATGAGTCGTGAAGAGGCGATATTTCCAAGATGACTAATCAGGGATGGTCTGTGGGCTCTATCACCACGAAGGAATCATTTACACAGGTATTATGAGGAAACAATTGTACAAACTCGAAAATGCCATTTTCCCAAACATATCATGAATCTACTTGATACAAGAATAACATGTTTTACAGTAGCCATACCAAACTCCCTTATAGCAGACCTTGCTTTTGCAAATCATAGTACACCTTCTCCGGCATCACATTACCCTCTCCATCCTCCATCTGCACCACACTTCCCTCGTCCACCTTATTTCGCTTCTCTTCTCTTTGGATCTTCTCCCACAACTTCATTGCTTCGTCGATCTGCGTGATGTCTCTGTACAATGCCGTGTTGGTGATACCAAGACACTTTAGACCGTACACGTGTCGCGCTTCGTTGAAGTGCTTGTCAAAAGCCCTTCTTCCCATATACACAAAGTTTCCGCAGATCTCACAGGGGAATTCGACGCCCAGACCGTGCAAGCGGTACAGCCAAAAGGGAATAGGCTTTCCGTCCCACGCCAATGGAAGTTTGAGAGGGTTGTAAATCTTCTCCTCGCCATCCTCTTCGTCACCGTCCTCGTTATCTCCGACGTCTTGAGGCGCCTCGGAGGCATTGAGAAGGTTGTCGAGTTCTTGTTGACGCTCGCGTTCTGTCATACCCTGCTTGCGCTCAACATTGACCTTCGTATCGCTACGCTCGGTGCTCATGGCGCTGGCTAGACGCTTGACTCGGTATTCTCGCTCTGCAACGGCACGCTCTTTTAATCGTAGAGAAGATACAGCGGCTTTTCCTGCTCCATTGACGGGGGCAGACTCTTCACCCTGATGCTGCTTACGTGCCTCTGCTGCCTTGATGTGTTTTCGGCCTGTAAGGTGGTTTTTGTAGACATTCTCGTTCTTAAACTCCTTTTGACAGTCGTCGCACCATACGGCCTCGGCTGAACTTGTCTGTTTATTGGTGTCGGCTGAGGGTTGTTCTTTTTGCCAGCCTGGTATCTCGTCCTTTTCCCATGCAGCATCAAAGTCTTTGTCAAATGAATCAAATACTTTCTCGAGATTCTCCAAAGGTCGTGTTCGTCGCATAAAGCTTTCGAGGTACTCTGCCAACTGGCCAACATAGGCAAAGTACTGGTCTGTCAATTTGTCGGCTCGCTTGACACCTCCGTACCCAGGTGCAAAGTTGTCAAACGTCTCGAGATATTGTAAATATGTTAGACGCTTGACATTTGGTAGGTTGAGGAAGGCTTCGTGGCATATGTTGAGATCGAAGAATCGTCCATATGCTTCTTCTCCTGAGAAGAGAGAACCCACCAGTGACGGTAAGGGTTCGCCATCAATAACCTTCCTCACCTTGTACCGCTGTTCCGAGTTTTCTGCCTGTTCATTGGGATATCGTGCATGATGATCGCGAACATCCTTGAGTTGTTTATAAAATTCTTCAAACGCATCGCCGGTGCCGATTTGCTGGATCTCTCGTGCGCGTCCTCCATTCTCGTCCTTGTAGATGTCGATGAGGTTCTTCGATTGAACCTGAATCTGGTCTAGTAGTTGAGAGACTTCGTGGTCTCTGTTAAGGCGATCGCGGATCTGTGATCGAGAGATGGTCAGATACATGTACTATTGGAAGTTTTGACGTTGCTTGCTCACATGTTTGGGCTCATCACGAATGCGATCAGCGATACCTTGCTCAAGCCTCTCAAGATCCTCATGGATATATCGCTGTTCCTCCAAAATCAACATGACAGAATATGTTGCCCAAGTCTATCCGTTTGGTTCAATAGCGTTGAAGGTATGCACTCCACGGAAGTTTCAATGAAATGAAAGGTGGTATGGTATGGTTTGACGAGAGCGTAAGCTTGATAATGTTCCTGGTCAAAAAATTACGGAGCATCTTGTCGCGACTTGATAGTGGCGTTCAGGCGCATATTTAGCCCGAGGTATACCCGATTCTACGCGTGCAACCTTTTGGAGATCAATAAAATTCCCCCAAAACTTTGACCAAACTTCATCGCGCAACGTCATTTTTTGAACTTGATATTTGCCAAGTCTTCAACACAGAAATCAACAATCATGGCTGAAGGAGGAATTGACCGAAAGGCTGATGAGCGGATGGAGTTTTCCACCTCCAAGGAGGTGACAGTTCATCCAACCTTCGAGTCCATGTCGTTGAAGGGTAGGTCATGAACAGTCGCAATCTGAATTCGCAAATCATGCTAACTGACCGCATAGAGAATCTCCTTCGTGGAATTTACGCTTACGGATACGAATCACCCTCTGCTGTCCAGTCTCGAGCTATCGTTCAGGTCTGCAAGGGCCGCGACACCATTGCACAGGCCCAGTCCGGTACTGGAAAGACGGCGACCTTTTCCATCAGCATGCTGCAGGTTATTGACACTGCGGTTCGTGAGACTCAGGCCCTTGTCCTATCACCCACCCGTGAACTGGCGACCCAGATTCAGTCTGTCGTCATGGCTCTTGGCGACTACATGAACGTCCAGTGCCATGCTTGTATTGGTGGTACCAACGTTGGTGAGGATATTCGCAAGCTCGACTACGGACAGCACATTGTGTCTGGAACCCCCGGTCGTGTGGCTGATATGATTCGACGACGACATCTGCGCACCCGGCACATCAAGATGCTTGTTCTGGATGAAGCCGACGAACTTCTCAATAAGGGATTCCGTGAGCAAATCTACGATGTATACCGATACCTACCTCCTGCGACCCAGGTTGTGGTCGTCAGCGCTACCCTCCCTTACGATGTTCTCGACATGACGACCAAGTTCATGACCGACCCCGTTCGCATTCTGGTCAAGCGAGACGAATTGACCCTTGAAGGTCTGAAGCAGTACTTTATTGCAGTTGAGAAGGAGGACTGGAAGTTCGATACCCTTTGCGATCTCTACGATACCCTTACTATCACACAAGCCGTTATTTTCTGCAATACCCGTCGCAAGGTGGATTGGTTGACGGAAAAGATGCGAGAGGCCAACTTTACTGTCAGCAGTATGCATGGTGATATGCCTCAGAAGGAGCGTGACAGCATTATGCAGGACTTCCGTCAAGGCAACAGTCGAGTTCTCATCTCTACTGATGTCTGGGCTCGTGGTATCGATGTGCAGCAGGTCAGTCTGGTCATCAACTATGACCTGCCAAGCAACCGTGAGAACTACATCCACCGTATCGGTCGAAGCGGTCGATTCGGTCGCAAGGGTGTGGCGATCAACTTTGTTACTACCGAAGATGTTCGCATCCTTAGAGACATTGAATGTGAGTTGTCAATATTTTCGTGTCTGAAACCAGGTTACTAATCTACATAGTGTACTACTCAACCCAGATTGATGAGATGCCCATGAACGTTGCGGATCTCATCTCCTAAGCAAATTCTTTGTTTGCCAACATGATATGGCATGTATCAAGCGCATTTCGGGTTTAGCAATACCTAAGTCGAACGGACGCCGAGTTAGAGACGCGCCGAGAAATGAGAATGTGGAGGAAAGGGGCCTTGTACTGTAACAAGTGAGTTTTTAAGCATTATCCCAACAGCTAGATTTGATTAGATACTGACCAGCTTGAAACAGGCTTTGAGATTGTCAACAAATTACAAAGATGTACTCTGGTTATACCAGCAATGACATCCGATCGGTTAATCCATCGAAAACAAAAAGACAGACAGACAAATTCATGAATAAATAAAAGCGATTTAATCCGGCCTCCTGTTTACCGCGTTTGCAACCTGTGTCTTTTGAGACCTAGTCGAGATATACCGGAACTAGCAATGGTGATTGTCTCGATACTTGGTCGGGTATCGGCAGTCCACCATAAACCCCAGCCGTTTAAATCCGTTCGCGATACCAAAAAGGGGCAAAGTCTCTCAATTTTTCCCCCCATTGTTTCCGCTTGGGTATTCCCGTCAAGTTTTTTTGCATATATAATGCTGAAACACTTTTATTAATACACGTTTGCCGGTCACACCAAGAAATTAGCAGATGTTATGACCGGCCCGGGTGTGGTCTTGTATGCCGGCAATCCATCGTCATTTCATTCAGGTTGAAACTGTTACGTGATCGCTTCAACCTGACCGATGCGATGCGATGCGATCTCATCTCCGTTCCCCACGGGGTAGATCTTGACGCTGACGAGAATTGACAATGGGATTTATGAGATCAGATGCCATGATTCGACACCAGAGTCACACATCTGATGTCCGGCTCCGGTTGATGTGGAGGTGTTATCATTCGATGAGATATAACACTTAACATTTGTCATTTGTTTGGAAATATTGTGTCTAGCAGGTGTCCACAAGTCTATCTATACAGACTCTAGGCGACCCTTGGGAATTTGACAACCTGCATGGAGTCCCGCTGCAGTTAAAGATATGCACAGGTTTTTGATATGACCAAGCCAACAAAATACTCGACTCTCATTTCGTACAAGCATCAGTTAAACAGGTGTAGATGTGGCCATAGCGTATCTGATAAGCTGGTCAAAGATAATGCACTTAAACATTAACAGCAACAAAGTGCTTTATGTAACATTGCTCGTCGACACGATAACATGCACACTTCGCATCCATCACAACCCTTGCCCAGTACCCTCCAACTGCAGCAAATCTATCCCCTAGTTGGCCAAAGAGCCGCAACAACACCGCGCGGATGCAGCCACCCGCAGTCCATGATGATTTGACGCTAGACTGATTGCGGCAGTTATCTTGCAATCTTGAGGAACACCGTTCCTGGCATCTGTGTTTCTTTCTTGACAAGCGCGACTCCCCTTGAGCTAGATGACTATCGCGTGCATAGTTGTTGTCTTTTATAGCTACTGCCCGTTGGCCGCTGGCGGGCTGATATGTCAATCCATCCATATGGGAAGAAACGGTCGTGGTGTGGGGGAGATCGACGGTCGTGAAGCTTCCCGGTAGTAACTTAACTCCTTTTGATGAAAGGGAGGCAAAGGCTATTGAGAATCGCAGAAGAGGGGTTTCTCCATGGGTGAGCTGGAGACGGGTAGGTTGCTCTGCTTTATATATCCGTGGCTGAGCGCCTCGTTCAGCATGGAATGCCTCCAGGCTCCAGATTGATGAATGCAGAGAAAATATCCCAAGCTACTCCTCCCTCGACAACATTCCTAACTCTTGATCATTATAAAAATTCAAACCCTACCGAAACATTCAAGTAGAAATCCCCTCCTTCTACCTTCGTCTTGCCGCCAGAGAATGCCCACAACCCCCCGATACACCATCACCTCAACACTTGTCGAATCCTCCGGCGTACCATGGAGAAACAACCGATGACTCAGGCCGAGCGAGACGCTCAGGACCTCGCTGCCTTTGGTCACGAGCAGGCGCTGACCCGAAAGTTCAGCATCGTGAGCATGCTATCCCTCGCCTTTTGCGTCCTGGGAACATGGGCCGTCTGCGCCCAGGGGTTGTCGTCCGGCATCGAGAACGGAGGTCCCGTCACTGTGCTATGGGGACTGGTTCTCGTGACAGCGTGTAATCTCTGCATTGCCATGTCGTTGGGTGAGCTGTGTAGCAGTATGCCCACAGCTCTTGGGCAGGCGTTTTGGGTCTCCCAGCTTTGGAGAACACCAACGGGGCGGTTCGTTTCGTATATGTGTGCTTGGACAAATGTATTTGGTTGGTTATGTCTGACAGCATCACAAGTTGCCTTCATGGCAGAGTTCTTGCTCTCCATGAAGCTCATGTTTGATGATACCTGGTCAGAGGCATCCACGGGATGGGTACTCTTCCTGGTTTACGTTGGCATCAACGCTTTCTTCACCTTTGTCAACCTTGTTGGCTGCCGAGATGACAATTTCCTACCTTATTTCAACAACTTTGTCGCCGTTGGATTCGTTGGACTGTTTGCGACGTTTTGTCTCGTCCTACCCATCTCGGTCGGCACCAAGTCTGAGCTGGAGTTCCAGACCGCCCACTTCGTCTTCAGATCCTGGGTCAACAACACTGGATGGAGTGACGGTGTGGTATGGTTCCTGGGTCTTGTGCAAGCAGCCTATAGCTTGACGGCATTTGATTCGGTTTTGCACATGGTAGAGGAGCTGCCCAACCCACGACGCAACGCTCCTCGAACCATGATCGCAGCCGTGGTTCTGGGTGCCATCTCAGGCTTCCTCTTCATGATCGCCTGTCTGTTTTGTATTCAGGATCTCGACAGTATATTGAACCCTCCATCAGGCTTCCCTTTCATCGAGCTTGTTCAAAGTACGGTCGGTCTTAAGGGTGCCGCAGCCCTCATTGCGCTTTTCATCTTCAACGGATTCGGCCAAGGTATCAGCGTTCTCACTTCGGCCTCACGACTGACATGGAGTTTTGCGCGTGACCAGGGTATGCCGTATGGACAGTACTTCTCCCACGTCGATCCTGTCTGGAAGGTACCTGCTCGAGCGCTGATTCTACAAGCGTTGGTCATCACCCTCGTCGGCGTACTATATCTATTCTCCAACACGGCACTCGGGGCTATCCTGAGTGTCAGCACGATCGCCCTTACTATCTCATACGCCATTCCCATTGCTGTATTACTGGCTGTTGGACGAGACAAGCTCCCTGCCGGCGAGTTCCGCCTGGGTAAGCTTGGATTGGTGGTTAACTGGGTTTCCATCATCTACAGCATTGTCACAACCGTCTTTTTCTTCTTCCCTGCCATGCCAAACCCTGCGCCTGTTGATATGAACTTTGCAATTGCTGTATTCGGTATTATGCTCATAATATCAGTTGGTTTCTGGTTTATCAAGGGCAAGAAATCGTTCTTGCAGAGTCAGAGTTTTGGTGAGGAGGTTCTGTACGGTGAGGGAGAGGGGATTGCTGCAAACCAGGAGATCAAGTCTTAGGTAGCAATGAGAGAATGGAAACAGATGAATAGTATGTCAGTAACAGAACAGGTTATTATTGAAATGGTTCATATCAAACCTGGTGTCACTGTGCTTGATCAACCTGGACGTGGTGAAATGATGTTGATGGTGAGAAGCAGTTACAACAAACTTTCTTGGAAACACAAGAGCCTGCAATGCCGGGGTTTCTGGTTCCAGTGTATTGAACTGATTATCATCTATACACATCTCATCAATAAGTGTCGTTAATGTGAATGAAGGCCTTTGACAGACAACTTGATATACACCAATAGAGTTCAACCGAAAACAACCCGGAAACGAATTATCAAATTCACCTCCAGAGGCAGAGTGGCCGAGTGGTCTATGGCGACGGTCTCAAGCGCATTATCTGCACTTTCAATTGCGAAAAGCAAGTGTTCCGTTCACGAAAGTGGCAGGGGTTCGAATCCCCTCTCTGTCAGCGATTTTCTTTTGCTCTTTCTTTTTTTTTCTCCTTTTTTTCTTTCTTTTCTGTTAACCATAGATAGATGTACTTTTTGCCATATTCATCATATGTATCTATTCGCACTCCCCCATAAATTCCCGAAATGTCCACCTGATTGTACGTGGATTGACATCAGCTTCAAGGCAATCAGCCACCGGTCATCCTGGCAAGGCCTACTGTTGATTGCAATGCCTATTGAAGTGAGCATTGACAAAGGAAAATATTGTAGAGGAAGGGCTACATGCAAGCTAGGACTTAGACTACATTAGTACCGTAAACTAAACGTTAGCAATAAAACAATACGCTCACTACTTAGAACCAGCATTATTCATTCTTCTTATCAACTGCTCTTCTGACATATTATATCATACCATATCACGTCAACCTGCTCAATCAATAGTTCATCTACTATTCCCCATCGCTGTCTTCTTCTTTCCTTCTGCCGGCTATCTTCACATCACATGTCTCTCAGGGGTAACACGTGTCTACCGCCTCGACCATCACCCTCGCGTGGAACAAGCGAATGGCGTAAAATTTCAAAAGACTGGAACTAGTTGGGACCTTTCCCGTGGCCGGTTTCTCGGTATGCTTCTCATCAGATGTCTGTGCATGATCGGCTTGCATTAGCAGACGAGCTCATGGTAGTAGCGCAAACCCATCGTGTCAAGTCCAGTCGAGCCAAATCACATGTACAACTGTTTATGGCGTTGTCCGTGTCCACGTCTGTATCCCTAGTCCGAGGAGTGAAAGAACAAGAGCAGAAAAAAGCATAAACCACACAATCATTGTGATTCCATGCAAGGTCATGTATCATGAAATCTGGGGGCAGCTCACCCCATGTCAACGACGTGGTATCGGACATGTTTTCTTAAGGGAGTCTAGTATACGTTTAGCAGGAGGAGCAGACCCGCGCCACGGACACATAGCTTCTTGGTTAGCCTTGCAAGATACATTTCGAGAAACCCGTCTAGGCTAAGAGGATACCATGGAAGCACTGCATGGAATGCCATGTGGGTGAAGTTGGGACGCGGGTAACGAGAAGCACGGAGCCGGTGGCCAGGGTTATTGATGGTGATGGTTTAGAAGGATGATGGTGGAGATGAAGAAGAAAGTCAATGGGATGCCGAGTGTTGTATTTTGTACATGTACATATGGTGATAGCTGATCTAAATAGGGGACAACTACGAGACAATGCAGTGAATGAAGCTTATGAACAGTTGGATCGTGTTATGACAATACATTACAAGATCGTGGTACATGTTAGTGCATGAATCGGCCATGGTTTGATACGTTACAGCAGCTTAGTATATTACTTGTCTCTTCTACAGCATGGTTCTATACCAAACAACAATCTATCCTTGATTAGAAAACACATCCCTAACAGATGGACACAAATCCATAAACACGAACTGGAAGCTGGCTGGAACATGACCTAACTGAAATCGCTTCACCAGGCCTGATTAGACCATGAGATCTTTGATAGAAGGACCCTATGCCAGGGACCACAATTCCCACACATCACACCATACCCATTTCTTCCATTCCCTCCCATTGGAAATAAAGCAGATGTCCCTTCCTCGAGTTCCGCAGCGTCGGAAGAAAACCAAGAAATGGAAAAAGCTACGCGATTTGGGACGAACCCTGGAAAAAAGAGCGAAATGCCTGGGCCAGGCACAGCAGGGGGGTCAACGACGGGGAGATGGACGATCCGGTCCGATGGATAAAAAGGAAGCTGTTCCCTTAGTCAGGTCAAATCAAGTCAAATTTAGTTGAACTGGGTTCGTAATATGTTTGAAAATTGATAGGGTTCTTTTGTTGCTGGAGAACGGGGCGAAGCGTTACATGGGATGGGTGATCGAGGGTGGGACTGGGAGGATGGGAAAGAGAAAAGAGCGCTTCCAGAATGCCCTGTGAAGAAGATGGGTATAAGTTGGAGGGGGTTATGCACGAGTCATAAGAATTACATATGGTCATGTATGGGATAAGTTATAACTGTCATGGCTGAGATGGATCGTGTGCTAACAAAACTAGGAAGCTATGATACTGCATGTAGCCAGTACACTGGACAGCCAACAATTCCCACAATCAACTAATGACACGGCTGGCTTGCTTTTCACATGGCATTATTCTTGGCACATGTTCACTCATCTAGACTTGTCTGGAACCAGACTTGTTTGTTATAGCTTAGGAGCATCCTGCTGATGTATGTCACTCCTAGATAGCTCCTATGATATTGTAGCAAATGGCTCAGCAGTTCGGAGACAGGAGAAGAAGACATTGTAGTAAGTTCGCAATGACATCCATTATACTCTGCTAGTCAATAAACTTCAGGTCGGTCAGCGGAGATGCCATCTGCAATCAGCTACTGTGCAAAGCAGCATACATACTTGTACCAAGGTGATAGATAATAATGAATGACAAGAGTCAGCGTCCAAGCCATGGCCCATAGCCCATAACGCACAGAAGGCTCGGTGTCCCAGCTAGATGCCTTACCCGACTGCTGGGTAAGTCGTGGTTGCAGACAAGGCTTTCCCATTCCATTTTACCCCTGACTACTTTCACTAGCTTGAAGAAAACCCCTGTTGGTTGGGATGAAGAGAAGGGGGTGGGTTTCCCGATGGTGTGTGCACGGGTCGCCGGGTTGGAAGAGGATCAGTAATCGGAGGATATGATAGTTTTATTATTACATCAAGAGCTTGCAGTGTCGTTGAGATGCTGTGTAATGTAGAAGGGGGACAAAAGACGCCGTGGGATCTTGTCGAAGCTGAGAAAAAAAAAAAAAAAGAGACGAGGTATTCTTTGGTCACTGCGATGCTATCGAGGAACCAACACGACTTTCGGGGAAACAAACGTATCCATCGCGGTCCCAAGTAACATTTAAGCGATGACCGAAATTGAATTACAAGGGTATGCCAGTCGGTCTCCATGTGAATTGATCACCGACGGGAGGGAGAATCATCAGCGAACCCCCTTGTATGTGTGAAGAGACTTGTGAAGATCATGGAGGTTCTAGATGAGTGATTAATTAATTAGTCATTAATCAACAACAAGAACAGATGGGAATGATGAGCTCGGGTATCTTGTTTTCTTTTTTTATTCGTCCCTGGTATTATCTGTAGTCTGATAATGCGATGGTGATGGTGACGGTGATGGTAATGGTGGGTGTGATTTGAGGTTGTTTGGGTTAGATTAGCGTTGATTGATGTAACTGAGGGATAAGAGCTGTGTTGTGCTGTATTATGCTGTGCAACTGTGGTAGGTAGTATCTAGAAGGAATGGAAGGAATTTGGTAATGTAAATCTTCAACGGGATCAACTTCCGTTGTTCCATTCTACAAGGTCAATTAGTGTTCGCCTTGTATCGTCTTGCTCTTTTGTCAATACTACGTAGTATTGACGATAAGTCTGTAACAAACAACGACTGTTGCCTTAAACTGATCCATCAGTATTATCCACCCTCAAGCCAGCAATACCGATACTACTACTTACAGGTCCTCTTTACTCGTATTCGCAGAGAGTTTGTCTTTTCCTTTCCTTTACTTTCCGCTACCTTCTCATCTCCCCCGAGTCTCAAGCGGGAATGTCTCTCATTGCCACGTGTGATGCCCATCAATATGCCAACTAGACCATGACCTTTTTTTTTTTTTTTTCCTTTTTTGCTTTTCTTCTCTGTCGTCCAGTTTTTGCCGGAGACGGATAAAAAGAAAATATAGTGGGGAGAGTACTGTACAAGATGATTCCACCCGTGACGCTACTACGAACAAGTACCTAGCCTAACAGAATTCAGTCACGGAATGGACTCACTCTCTTGTCCTGAAGCAGTAGTTAGCAAACATGTGATGAAAAGTTGCTCAAGTTTTCAAATATCATGGGTTCTTTATTGTTTATCATTATTCTCTTCAATTAATTATTTTTTTATGGCCTGATAGAATTAATCACAAGATATTATCTTTCCCTTCCCTTTGTACTGTTTAGATCGTAGACCCTCTCTTTCTTGCATATATCCCTCGTGTTCTTTTCCAATGTCTAAGACTTACATATAAACCAAAGCAATGTCTTCATCTCAACTTTTTCATTCATCCTTCCCGCCTTTTTCTTTCCTTTTTTCTTATTCATTCTCTTCCTTTTTGACGGCCAGATAAAGAAAACTCTACCAGATCTCATCCTCTAAATTAGCTCACCGTCCGATGTCTCGGCCCCCCTCTCTCTAGTGTGATATATCAACGGGTTTTTTTCTCTTTCTTTTTTTCCCACCTCTCTCAAACCCTTGGCTCCCTGTCTGGTCTGTCCCGCTGTCGTTCGACTTGCTGACAGTTTGACTGCCGGCAAGAAAGAAGAAAACATAGTCGAATGGACGATGTTACGCAATGAGAGTAAAAAAGTAAAGAAAATAAGTTAGAGAGAAAATGTGGCTTGGGTTGTGTAAGGTCTTGTTATCGCCGTAGGTGTTTTTTTTTTTTAATGAGCTGTCTCACCACTTACTGTGTCTCTCAACTTCCGTCACAACACATATTTCTCGTGTTAGTCGCGTTTCCCGCACATCCTCCGGCAGATTGTCTAGCTATGACCGCCTCAAGCTGTTTCTTTTCTTCTTTCATAGTAGCATGGCTCAAATCTTCCTCTTATCCTTGTCTTGTTGTCGAAGGCGTCTACCCTTTTGAACTCAACCTTTCCCCCCCCCCTCTCCTGTCCCTCTAGCCTTGGCTAATCCGTTGTTGACTAGCAGCTTGTTAGCCCTACTTAGAAAATTGATATTTAGGACAAGACTTCATGACTCGTTATTCCTCATCTCCGTTCTCCGCCTTGCCGTCTAAGTCATCAGACCGTCTCCAATAGTCAGATCTTGTTGACTGATTCGACCTTGTTGAACAACGCTACCAAGTAATTAAAAAGGAGGCTTGGGTTAGTCGAGATGGAAGAAGACAAGACAAGACAAGATGCGGAAAGAGAAATGCGAAAATAGTGCGTTTGGTCCACGGAGCCGCATTTTTATGAAATATCGTAGAAATGGAGACACAATGGATGGCTTGTATAATTAACCCAGGAAATCATCAAGACTCTTCACCTCCTTGTCGGCTTATAACCTCCAAGCCTTCATTGTTGGTGCTGACCCTTTCTTCTTACCCCAAACATCTATGACGATTTACGGCACCCAAACATTTGGAATTAGCATGTGCTGTGGCTTTGACTGTGAGGCAGTTCTAGAAAAGCAAAGCAAAGTAAAGCAACGCAAAAAGTACAGCGCAATATCAAATCAGATCACATTGATACTATGGAGGAGGTAGGAAGAAAATCTGGAGGTGGTGGAGCCCAGGTTGTCGTCTCTTGACTCGATTGACTCGTGAGGTACAGTCCAGAGTAGGTCAGTGCAACAGTTCCAGTAAATTATGGGTTGCATCGCAACTACGAGCACGAGGTCTCTGATACGTACAGCAAGTACAAGACGCAACATAACACCGGGATAACCCATAATCTCAACTAAGCAGAGTCTCATTATGAGTGTCAACCACCAAACTTACAATCGGATACAACCCATCCATCCTAGTTTTGCTCCGGAGCCACCAAGAAGTTAGAATAAAATAAGCAAACCAGAGACAAACTCAAGGAACATGATCGACCACCAAAACCAACTCACTCCCAATGGCGTCTCCGTTTTTCTGTTAGCTAGGAAGGACCTTAACAGACACAGTTGACGGGCTAAAGTTGAACGGGCCACTCTTGAGGAGACTAGCCTCAGCACCAACACCCCTCCCCTCTGCCTAGGGCCTCCACAGACGACGGCTATAAGGCTCCAGCTTCGTTAAGTTTTTGCTTTGTACAGTCAACACCCCTTAACGTTAACCCCTAATCCCTACCGCTATGCCTGATCCCCTGCACAGCGACCCCCCTGTTCAGCGCCATTTTCTTCTCTCTTTGGCTAAGGTATCCTCCGACCACAGACAAGAGGAGAAAAAAAGAGTCGAGGAAAAAAAAAACAGATGATGGGTCCCTTCTCTTCGCACTTCTCATCCGCCCCGAGAGACCCCAGGGGAATCAACTTATCCTAGTCAGGTACTCCAGTCTGGTCGAGCCCCAACTTCACCTACTGTGCACCACACCCAAAGTCCCCTCAAAAGCGCCGCGCTCCGACCCTCGATCTTCCTTGACGCCGCCCCATTTTTGTTTATGCTCTGTTGTGTATTATTCTGTTGTTGTCTCGTGGTGTGTTGATTTCCCCCAAATCTTCATGATCAGGGGGTAACAGCAAGTTGACGGGGAGAGAGGATAACTCCGTAGTAGAGGCGGATGATTGAATAAAGAAAGAAGAGAATATAAAAAAACAATGAAGTACATGTCACTAATTCTCTGCTTCTCACATACAATCTACTCGATAAGGGGTTACATTCACCCATCCAAAAATCATAGGCTCCCTTGCATCACGGACACGAGGCCAACGCCCGCGCATCTGGTTTAGCAGGCATCCCGCAGCAAGCAACAAGCCTCTTTTTACCTTGACATTTACACTTCATCTCATCTCCAGAATCACTGCTTGATTGATTGCTTACTTACTTCTTGGCTTCATCCTGATTTTTCGGATCTTAACACCTTAACCTCTGCTCTTGCGCCCCCTTCTCCCTCACCTCACTCTTCCTCCTTCTCTCTCTCACACACTCATCCCAACGTAAAGACAGCGAGCGCAAAGACCCTACGCTCGTGCCTTCGTTAGGTTGTCCTACCCGTGTCCTACTGCAAGCACGGTAGCAGGTACCTTTCATAGTCGGGTGCTAACTCAAGTACAACACCACCGTACTACAGTAATACAAGTACTAGCCCAGCACATCCCTCGTGCCCACGGACCCTTCTTCCCCCCAAAACTTTGGCCCAGGTCCAGACTAGTGCCCCACTTTGCACACCCCCCCCCCCCCCAACCCCCCCAACCCCTGCACCTTCTCCCCCC
>JABFFC010000353.1:0-31124 GCA_013623535.1 Fusarium penzigii
GACTTCTGTGTGCTTGGTGTGTGCTCTATTGTTGCTTCTAAGGTGCTGGTAAGTTATGGTAGCGTACATACTGGTTATTCTTCTTCACGTTTCTGGGTCAGTGGCGCACACATTTTTGAGTTTTAACATTAACAAGGACTGAATTTGCTCATCACTGAAACCCACGACGACAGCTAAGACTGTTTATTCTTGTTTCCCTGCTGGCTATCATTATTCTCGACCTCGTCTCTATTTTTTTCTCCGATGGTGGAGTAACAAGACAGCGTAGTCCATCAATGTCGGCATTACCATAGACGACTTCGATGTCCGTGGAAAGCGCTTTAGTCAGGCTCACAATTCGGCCGGGAGTATGTCATTGCGACTCTGTTTCAAGTCTGCTCCAGAGAAATGCCCGGTCTAGTGTCCGCATTGGGAACCAAGTTCAACGGCTTCTTCCGTCAACTTGCGACACGACACTTGACCTTGAACTTCCCTGTCACCCCCCTCGTCGACCACTTGATGCTGCTTGGCCCGAGAGCCTGGCGCCTCTGGAAGCCCAGAAACGTCCAACTCCACTTCGACGACAAGATTGCCCATTCTGGCAACTCTGGTCCGTGACAGGGACACTTGGATCAACTCCCATCCCATGCCTGTGGTTGTACTCCATATAAAAATGTACGATACAGTAGGGGTGACGAGCGATAACCTTTGACTGCCAGGCTGCTCCATGCACGGAGGATCCCGCCATGGGGTCCGCCTCTGTGCTTCCCTCTCTTCGAATCAGTTCATTACCTGAGCCATCTTCAACGATATCGGGACATGAACCTAGGCCACCGCTCTCTGAGCTCCAGTTTAGCTGACGAAACCTGGTCCCTGATGCGGATGATGTTGGCCGTGTCGACTCTTTCCAGATGAAAGACAGGTCTAAACCACCATCTCCCCGTTCTATCCAATCGCCCTATGCTCTTTGCGTAGGAGCATCGCGAATCCAGCCTTTCCAGATGCAGAAATTGTCTGTAATTACTGTGCGCTATCACAACATCACACCCTTCACGTAGGAAGTCAACTATGCCCAGTCATGGCACAGGCTGCCGGTTTCCGCTGTGTAACAGCGACTAGCTTGAATCTTGTCGATTTATTCAACCCTGCAAGGCCTTCAATGTGTATGCATTAAAAAAAAAAGATCAAGGGGGGGTGTGCAGAATGGATTATTTGGAGGATGAAGCGCTGCGGCGTACATAATACTTACTCACTTGACAGAGGCTGAGCACCAGAGTGCAGCAACGCGTACATGGGGACCATCCACTCTCATACTGGTCGAACTATTGAAGCGACCTCGTTGTGTGTGTGTGTGTGTGCCACTCTCTCGATGCAAACAAATCCAACAACTGGGCTGCAGCAGAGTGTGCAACAGAAATGGCCTGGCACGTCGCCCTGGTTTGATCATCTCGGTAGCTGCAAATGTTTGTTCCATTCCAGCAAGCGAACGTATTGGGACTTGTTCATGGAAAAAAGCCCTGTCGAAGAAGCCTACCTCCAACAGGCCTGCCCAGTTCTGTGGTTGAAACGATACGGCGATCTTGATTCTTTCGACCAGGGCAAAAAGACACACCTTAAAACTTACTGCAGCCTGGCTGTGCTGAGTCCTGTCAGATGTCTGAATTTCCCAAGAAGCAATCCAGCCAGGACGGCTAAATAGACCAGACCTTACCGGGCCGAACCCCTGGAGGGTGTCATGATATCGAGATCTGACGGGGCTCTCGGCTTGCTCTCGAGCATGACCCCCCCGCAAAGGGATGCACACTTGATCACCTCTGCGCCAGCAGTCCTGTGGTCTGGTTGCAGACTTACGTCCCAAGATGTGACATGGTGACAAGCAGATCAAAAGACTGAAGTAGACTCCAAGCGAGTGAGTGGCAGGTATGTAACATTGAGGGGGATGGAAAGAGGTAGGGGGCGTATCGAGACTGACGGAGGTCAGGTTTGTTAGTGGCCTGAACAACTCGACATTGCAGCTTTGGGTGGTTTGAACCCTTTGCTAATACTTGAACAGATGTGTTATAGGATGGCGACAAACAAGACAATTTGGTACTCGTTTTCCATGCTGGCGCCCGATTGAAACGATCCCTGTAAGGGTAACATGCTCCCTGAGAACAACATTTGGGCCATACAGTACCAAACCTCAGGAGTGTTTCAATCCATGGGGCTCCACGAATCTACAGGGTTTTCAAAAAAAGCTGCTCGATGCACGGCCTGAAATTCTCTGAATACGGAAAACGTCTAGCTGTGATTCCTCGAGGGACGAAACACGAAACAGACTCTGGCAGGTGTCCCCATTATTTATAAGCATCTGCTAATCAAGAGACAAGATTGGCCACCAATTGCTCGATGTAACCATACTGCAGGATACGTACTTATTTATTGCAGCCACCAGAAAGAAGCGAGAGCTTAGCTCTAGCTCTGGAGCTCCTCATACATGATCCTAAGTAGCCTGCCCGGCTTCCCCTATGTTGACATTATCGCCATCACAAGAGAGAGCATGTGCAGCAGTACCTTTGCTCACGCAAGTCCTTGCGGCAAAGCAACGAAGGATGCTTGAAAGTGGAGGATATAACCGCTTTTGTGATCTCTAAGCACGCTTCAGGTCTCAACGGAATAGCTCCGGCAGTATTGTTGGCTCTTGTTTGAGGGCCAACCAGCGTGACAATTCAGCAAGGGGGACAACGGGACATCTGTCACATAAAGTTGGTGTGTGGCAGACTTATCCTTTCTTTCCCTGACGGACCGTTAACGGGCCCTCTCCCGCGCATGTCAATCAATACTCTACCTCCCTTGCCTTGCCTTGCTGACCAGCAGCCGTTCTCGGGTGGCTTATGAGGAGGTTGCTAAGGCCACGATGGTTCTAGTAAGCGAGCAAAAGCGAGAGACACGAGGGCTTTGAAGGACTTTCAGAGTCAGTATGACAGCAGGCTGAAGGAATGTGGCGTATCGTGGGTGCAACGGAAAGGGCCTCAATTAGGTCGACTGGTCACCATATCTGGATGTATGGTTGCTTTTGAGCGAGATTGCAAGACTACCATGATCCTTGGAGTCCGTCGATCCCTTCTGCCCTTTTCTTTTGCTGACGGAATTTGACGCAATGTAAAATGCGTGTATGGCATGTTTTTGTGAGCAGGCCGAGACAAGAGGTTGAGAGGACAAGACAGTGTTTCCCACGATGATTCTTCATGTAACGGGGGCCAATATGACATTGATGTTGAAAAGAAGGAGGGGATTCATTTGGATGAAACGATAGTCGACAAGTGCCGACGTTAGCCTGTTGATAGAGAGACATGAAAGAAGACACAGAGGCAGTGATAGAAACAGAAACGGAGATGGAGACAGAGACAGAGTGGACAAAAAGAAAGCATGGTAGACCTCGCTTCGCGTGGATCGATGCATATAATTTCTTTTTTCCCCTTCCTTTCTTCTCCCTTTTCTTCTCGTCTATGTCAATTTGCTTTTCCTCTTTGTTCCAATCCCTCCTTTCGTTTCTTTTTCATCTCTGCCGCGTTATTTTTTCTCCATCGCTAATGCACATCGAGTAACCCCCTCGTACGAGTTCGTCTTATTGACCCTTCCTGATATTCCTTTTCACAATCAATTATAGCCCTCCCGTCCCATCCCCGTCCACCAGCCCCCCCCTTCAAGTTAAATCAAGTTTAGGTTGATTATCATAAACAAAACTTATCCTCTTCCAACTCGAAGTGAGGTAGGATTGAGACGCCACGGTGAGAGTGTAATTTAGTAACGGATAAATGACTAAACGGAAAGCGAGATAGATCAAGGACAGCTAAAAAGAAAAGAAATTCTTGACGGTGAGACTGTTTTAATATAATTTTTCCGACGACATCTGCCCTGCTGTTGAACGCCTCCGCCCACATACAGCCCTACAGTAAACCGTACATACATGACCTTTTGTTCAAGTGTCTACTTTGGCCATGATTCCTCACGCATTTTTAATTGTCTGGTTGTCAATAACGGAGAAAATACACTAAGACGGGTAGTAAGGGAAAAAAAAAAAAAAAACAACAACAACAACAACAAATAGGCAAGGGGAAAAGGGAAAGTGGACAAGATTGACTTGTCTCAGTCCATTTACTTTTCTCAACGGTGCCGTACCGCGTGGGTTTTACATTGCTTAGCCAGCCCTTCAGTACAAATAAGAAGAGGGGAGAAGACGTTGGCTGCAGGTCTCAGATATCACATGGTTGCTTGCACGAGGGGAGAGAATAACAATGACACACAGAGGAGCCAGTGTCTTTTTTTTCTTGCTCTTTTTTAGTCTTGCCTGTGCAGGTGGCTTATGGGAACTAATACCGTAGGAGGGAAATGAGTTAGTACATTGGAAAAAAGAAGCTATTTGTGTAGATCTTAAATGATGTGTAATATTTCTTCAACCACATTTTTTCATGTCTCGCTTTTTATTTTATTTTTATGCATGGACTTATTCTAACTAACTATCCTTTTTCTATCACTTCTCTATTTTACTATTCCGGAGCATTAACATAGACATTTTTTTATTATTATCAATCAGTTATGTCCACATGGCCTCCACTCACAGAAAAAAGGGGGGAGCGGGATTGATACGCGTGCAAAAGGATACAAAAAATAACATCGTGGCTTCTGAGTCAATGATTCAGACATTCTTCTTTAGTTGGGGGTTTCTTAACTTGATCACATTTCCGGATGTATGTTTCCGTAGACTACCACGTTCCTATGTTGTTTCATATTGGACTCGTGGGTTTTTCTGATCCGGGGAGGAGGACGTTGTCTTTGCCGTTGAGGCCCTCACCCTCCCTTTAACTTATTGAGAGGTGGTTATCCACACAACACAGGGGGGAACTTGCCGCTTGGTTCATGCGGCTGGGAGGAGAAGGTGAGATATTTTGTTCACTAGTTTAGTAATCAGGTGAATATCATCTAGATACTGAGGAATGCGGACGAAACGTTTGCCACATCAATTAGTCTCAGTAGATGAACCCCTTGTCTAGACCTGATCTTAGAAGAGTAGTGTCATTGTAGACATGTTTTGAGGACAAGACATCTAAGTACCCAACAGCCACTCCCCGGGCTCAACAACAAGTGAGCCTCGATGTCCACGAGATGCTTCATATCTACCCCTGTTACCATACCTCTCCCTCCCCCTACCAAACACTCGCAAAGTCTCAGCCGGTGCGGAAGCTCGACGAGTGGACGGTCCAACATCGGGGTCCATCTCGCTCTCCGAAGACCCTGCAGTCAGCAAGGGAGTAGTGTCGTAGCTGGCGCTAGGGCTAGACGACAAGAGGTTCTCCCAGAATGCTATCGGTGGGGACTCCGTGACATCGTACTCGAGCTGGAATTGATGGCTTTCAGAACCGAATCCAAGACCTTGATACCTGAGAGGCAACTCGGAAGCAGGACTCGCCGATGGAGGCGTCACGAACGGCATGGGTATTGATCCCGCCGATGAGACACTTTCATCATCGACTGGCTCAGTTGGCTGGTGTTGGTGCTGGCGTTGGCGTTGGCGGTGATATTGGGACATGGCTGTTTTGGCCACTGCCTTTTCGCGGCAGTCTCGCTCTGGATGCGAGCCGCACTCGTGGCATTGCTTGCTAGTGAATGCTAGGGAAACACCCGCGACTGAAGTGTCTCGCACGTTTGGCTTCTCCCGTGCAGCCTTGCCCTTGCGCCACCTGAGGGGCGAGAAGCACTGCGCTGGCGTAGCGCGGTTGGCGACACATGGCCAGCAGAGGCATATCCCATACTCCCTGTGCAAGGCGTGCTGGTACATGCCTGAGGTCATGTGATGGATTGCGTTGGTGCTCGGAATGTGAGGGAGAATGCCCCGTTAACACCATCGCAGAACCCACGGTAGTCGTTGGGGAAGAGTATGTGAGTCCTCCAGACGAGATCCATGTCGAGGCTGGGGACGGGGGATGTTGGAATCACACTCCCAGTAACGGAGAGTTGACCAACTGTGCCGTACGAACGAATCAAGCCCATAAAGTCAAGATATCTCTGGATGAAGGGGCCAAACTGACGGTCCTGAGGATCCTGCATGCGGTGCCACGAGAAAGGAAGAACCTGGAAAGTTGCAAATTGGAGCTGCTGCCTCACGGCCGTATGAATGTCAAAGCTGAAGCCAACAGCTCCATCAGGGGTATTGATAGAAAAATTCTCATCGTCTCGCAGAAAGCATTCCCGCAGGCGGTCGGTGGTGTGGTCTGGACGGGAGGAGACAAGGAAGGAGGCCGAGACATGGAGAGTGTCGACAAGAACAGGGGCTTCAAAGATGGTTCTGATCATGTCATGGGACTGGAATGAAGGCGAGAAGACGCCGTCGTTTGGAGTGACTGCGAGATACTGACAAGTGTTAGTCGTCCATGTATGCAGCAAAGTGTTTAGAAAGCGTACTAATTCGTCTTGATTCCATTGAAAAAAGTCAATCCTTGACTGAGTGACAAATTCATGCCACTGATGAGGACTCTGGAGGAACGCATGCCAGACAAGAAGGACATCCACAGGTGGAATGACCTGGCTTGTGTCGGTGTTATACGACACCTCGAGCCAACGAATGAAGCGCTGAACTGCCATGTTAATGTAGAACCGCCACATGATCTGCGGCGACGTTCTCCGCTGGACTGCCCACTGAACGACACCCATATGAACATTGACGAAGCATTCGAGGAGGTGGCAGTGGGTAAGCACGTGTCGATCTGCGACACAAATCTTGTCAACTCTGTTCGTATTTTGAGAGTGACTTCTTTTGATGAGAGGGCTTGAATTGATAAGATTCCTTATCTTGCTGCGGCGTGTTAGTAGGTAGTGGTCTACAGGTTGGGATCTCAGACATACTTGATGACAGACATTGCTGGGAGACTTTCCGTGATGTTGAAAACGGTCGGCAGGCAACGCAAGAAGCTTTTTACTAATGATCCGTATGGCAAAACCTGTCAAGATCGAGTTCGGAAGTCATGTCGTCTTCCTGCCTTGGTCAGTTGTAAGCTAGTTCCAGTTCGGGAGGATGATGGTCGATATCGCGAGGAGCTTCTGCTAATTGTGCATTCAGAGTTGAGGAGAAGAGTAAGAGGTCAAGAAGAAGCGGGCAGGTGAACCGACTCACTCTTAACACACTCAATTCGGCCCAACATTTCACTGATCGTGGTATCATTGCGCATTAAAGCTTAACAAGGCGGAGATGACGATTGAGATGCAGTTGAGGCGTGCTTATAGTTTAAGAGCTATACATAAATGGATGGGCTTGGTGTTGAGTACCAAACGGGGCGACGAGGCTGGGAGTGTATATCTACCAATGAGATGCTCATATACTATTTGTCGCGAGGCCACCGTCCTGTCAAATCTTATAAATAGCAAGCTTTCAGGAGTAGTATAACATCGACGGATGTCAACGACTGGATGTCACCGTTCGGAGCAATAATAGAACCCAGAGATAAACTTTCGATGGATGCTGCATAACCCAACCATGATGCTGTTTGCAGTCCAAGATGTACCTTAGAGGGTACTGATTCAGGTTTGATGTTGACTTCATGAATGCGAAGACATGTGAGAGTGGGCAGCCCCTCCAGAAGCACTTCGCTACCAGGAGTGAGATTCCTGATAGGTGATGATAGACACCCTACACTCGACGTAGAAGCAAGAAAGAACGGAGCGATTGAAATGAGCCGAGATGGTGACAGCCATGAGCTTTGATACCACCGCACTTCTGAAGGTGTCCCATGCCAATACATTGAGGACTCCTGATGTGGCACCAAAATGGATACCGACAAAAGTGGCTTTCTGCACCTGATGCGGTGAAATAGACGCCAGGGGACCGGTGGATGGTTGCTTCCGAAACTTCGCAAGACTGAGTTGCTGGGAATAGAAACCATGCAGACTTGAAGACGTCTGGGAAGAGTGTCAGTACATGTAGCGGCAAGCTGCAGCTGCACATCGCACAGTGCCATCTGTGGTCGGGATCTGCCCCCGTGCTACTGGTGTACGAATGTAACGTACAAAGATATGAAAAGCACGCATTGGCCGAGGTTCACATCTACTTCGGCTTCTTTCTTTCACGAGAGAGCGGGGGAGGCGTAGTTGAAGATGGCATCAAAAGTCCAAGACTTGAAGGATTCGAGCCATCATATGACACTTGCCATGTACTCGGCAATTCAGCGCACCGAGGCAAGAATGTGACTTCCAAAACATGAAATGGGAGATCAATGGTTAGACCATGATTTTAAATAAACAATAGGCGTCATGAGGCTTAAAGAGCGATGCAGGTTCGCGGCGAGACGCGGCTGCAGATGTAGATGCAGCAAAGGGTCTGATCAGCTTCGGCGGGTGCTGAGACGGATATGTTGACCAGGGTTCTGCATCTGACCCTTCAATTACCGTGATGGAGAGAGTCGCGCGGATAAGTGAGATACAAGTCGAGTGTTTTGGTTGGTTGATTGATTGATGAAAGTCGCTTACTGCTTCATGATGACAGGATAAAATATGTTGACGGCTAATTAAACTGGCGGCTAATGTACTGAGACAGGATGTAAATGACAGGTTCCAGTGTCTTTGTGGATTTATGGAAATGAAAAAATTGATGGCGAAGATAAGAGCGATGCCGACCCCAATGATAGTGTTGATGTACTGATTGATATCCCTTCCTGATGGTGGTGTTCATGCTGTGTTCATGCTGGTGATGATTCGGTGGAGTGTGCATTAATTCATGGAAATTGGATGCCTGCAGGTCAGCACGTGCGCAGTACATTAGCACCTACCAAATCCGGACTTTAGCAGGGCTATTAGTGGTGTGGTGAGAACACTTAGCTGTCATATCATGGAACGGATCTGTACGCCCTGCCTGTCCTCACAGTTTCTCACGGATATCATGGCAGGATGTTTGGAATTGTTTGAGAATTTACTAATAGAGATGCACTGCATGAAATGTCTTGGTTTCGTTCTCGTACTAGAATTCTTGCATTAATCATCATGCTTAAAACAATACATATTAATTCTCGCATGTTCATTAATCTGACCTGATGCTTAGTTGGGTGTAACACAACTCTCTGAGCTGTGTAACACACAGACTCTTCTTGCTCGGGGTTCCTCGAATCATTCCCCGTCATGGCTAAGCAGATTATGGAAAGAGTGAAATGCAAATTACCGTCCAAGTGTGGCTCACTCTTGTCTTCTCTTGTTCTCACACAACCACACTCTGGCCCCTGTCGTTGTAACTGGGAATATCCCTCTTGAAAGATTATCCGTCCGTTCATGTGCGTCAACCGAGGCGCATGAAGGAAGAATGAGATGTGGAATCATGAATGATAGTTTGCCGATTTGTAACATATTAAATAGAGCGTTATAAAACTATATGAAGTGATAGTAGTGGACATCTATATCAAGTCTCAGACTATCCCCTCGACTTACAATAACCTGGTCAAGAAGAAGCAAACGTAAAGTCAATTAATTACTTCCACCGTAACCCAAGACAAGCAACGATCATCCGGCGGAAATATGGTTAAACTCGACAAGATCTAGAATGAATCCAAGCGCCTAGGATGCGCGCGGCTCATGATCCGGTCTTCCGGCATCAGTTGATCGGTCATGGGGAGATGTAAAAGTGACGAGACGGGAGGTAAAACGTATGACTTTGATAGGGCGGCCTAGGATTTTACAAACAACGACGGGTATGCGTTTGTTGTTGCAATATGTATAATTTCCCTCAGCCCTTGATCGCATTTTGATTGATACCATCTCGTCTCATCCATCATGGAAGAGGATCACAAGTTCTTTTGACTGCTCCACTTCCCTTTGATCCTCTTTATCCTCCATCCCCCTTGTTAAATATGGCCTAGATCATTCACTACTGTATGATGTAGCCTGTACAAGGTTCTCTGCGTCTTCACCGACATTGAACATGAACTCAAACAAAAGCAAACCCTAGCTCATCTCTCAACAGCTCCTTTCAGTTTCTGAATCACATCTTAGACCGCTATACCAATCTAGCAGTGATCATCTGACGCTCGGTCAATGTTTGCTTTTCACATGTGTCTTACTTATATCTATCCTATGATATCTTACCGTCCAAGTCGTATCGATACTTATCAGTTGATGATATGAGTCTAGCATAGAAAAGCAAAGTAGAGCATCCATTTGTCACCTGTAGTGTGTATCGTCCGGGGAACACTTGGAGTAAATCAATTGTGCAGTGCTAGCGCTGCCGCTATTGGGCCTAATAAGAGAGCTGGGAAATCCTTCCATCTATTGTTGCTTTTTTGCTTTTTGGGGGAGGGTTTCCACTGTGTCGGTACCGAACTTCAATACCTCTGCCTACCTTCTTTCCACCTTTTGTCCCATCATTTTTAGAGATACATTCAACAGCAATCTTTCCAACAACGAGAAAAGAAAATCATCATCAATCACAGACCCCGACCTCCGATCATCAACACGCGGCCCAGAAGAGGCAGATCACACGTGCGACATGCTCTCATACCACCTCACGTAACACTCAAACCCCCCCATCGGCGTTCGTTGCCTTAACTTATCCCGCTTCTCCCTCCATTCTGAATAACGACACTACCCACCACCAACCACCGACAGCCAATTCAAGCCTCAAACAGCGGCGGGGGTTCATCATTTCGGAGCAAAAGCAATCAATCAAGCCATTTGGTACAGCATTATGTCAGTCAATTATTGAGTCAAATCAACAAGGAGAAGGGGAACATCACCCCTGCTCATCGCTACAACGCCCACGAGCTGCATTGCATAAGTTACGGCTTTTCCCACCCTTTGCGCTTCCCAACTGCTTGGGTCAACTCAGTTTGGCTATCTACTCTGCCCTCTCCTGGTCTGCTGGCTCATCAGCGACATCGACATCGACATCATCATCATCATTAAGAGAAAAAGGGACGCGCCCAACCCTGTCTTGGTCATGCCTGATCCCTGACTCTCTGGAGACATACCCCTGCTTCACTCACCGAAACATACATTACATCGCTGCAAGTACACACTCTCGACTCGACTCTCCGTTCTTTTCTTTTCATGGGCCCGTGCCGGCCGGTATAACGGGCCCTTTCCCTTCCATTCATTCAGTATTAAATAAGTTGAATGCTACCTATTATCGCACTATCAGCCATCAGTCAAACCAAACCGAATCAAATCACCAAACCGCAAACAAAAAACCATCAAGCCCAACTCCCAACACCCTTAATTACTACCTTACCTCCCCCTCCATCTCTTCCACCTTACCTTCCTCCTCTTGTCCATTCTCCAATCATCGTCGCTCCCTACTCTACCCCAAAATTACCAATACCACAACCACAACCACAACCGGAGCTATTACTAGGCCCAATCTGCTTCATCTCGTCCTTTGTTTCCGTTCCAGCCTGGTCTTTGTCCCCTCTTTCTACGATTAGTCTCTTTTGCTTTGGTCGCACCCGCTCTCAACCTCTCATGATTCTTTTCAGACATTATCATCATCTCTAGTCGACAGAGACATTTGTTTTCAATTTCATCTACACGCAGTCACCGTGATCATGTCCATGGTCATGATCACCAGGGCCTCGATATCATGATGCTTTGTGCACCTCAGCATCCGCCAATCTTTGGGCTTTCGAAGCAGCTGTTGTCGCCCTCACCGTCCGAATTCACCATTTCGCCAGAATCGCGAATATCACCGCCGACGCTTTCGACTTTCGCGCCATACAAAACATCACCTACACAAACGATATCATTATCGCCATCATCGCAATCGCAATTATCACCAACGCCCCCCACCTCCATACCTTATCCCACCCACATTAGTCCATGTTCCGATCCGTCTCAACAGCTTTCCATACACAGCGACTCTATTTTTGCACATTTACTATATCCGCGAGCCGCCGTCAATCCATCTCTTGTCCATAATCGACACCCAAAACCTTTCGATCTCCCACCAGTACCGGCCAGAACTCCGCATCTCGACCGCTCTTAGCCCCGGCGCAGTAGTACCGCTCAGGGCGGCTACCGCTGCTTGTCATGTCCACACAGGCCATCCCAGACACCCAGCTAGGGCTCAGCGCCGAGGAGATCCAGCTTCTACGTCAGGGCCAGGCGGCATTAGGAGGAGGGTCCAGCAGTTCGCGCGCGGCCAGTCGAGCAAGCAGTCAAGGCCTGTTGATGCTCGATAGCTCATCCCTCTCAGCTCTTGGACGTTACTTTGATCGCCTTATGGCCAGCATTGAGCAGAGAATACAGTACCTCAGCCACGAAGCGCAGCGATTTACACACTTGCAATACGATGAGGTTGATGGTATGATACTAGGCGCAGATGCTGAGATTGCGAGGTATACCGAGATTCTTCAGCAGCTTGACGAGCTCGAGGTAGATTTTGACCGCATTGCACATATTAAAGAGATCGTCAAGGGCTATAGGTCGAGGGTAGAGTCACTGGAGAGAGATCTTGAGAGCAGTGGCTCAAGCCGACACCACCGGCATTCCTCATCGCATCATTCGTCGCATCGTCATAGCCATGGCCACTCCCACCGTCATGGCAGTTCTCATCGATCCCGACACTAATCCGAGTAATTGAGCAATCAATGATACGGCGGATGGAACATAAACCCAGTTTTCGGGATAAAGGAAGCACAGCATCGACGGGTTATACAGGACCGCCAATACCTCGGTATCAATCGCATCATATCTACAATTAACCATGTTCAGCAATGAACAGTCGGAAATATGTCAACTCTCTATTTAACTTTTATTTTGGGCTTCGTTTTGGCGGGAAGGAAAAGACAGAAAACAACAACACTTAACGACAGGATTCAAATTCAAAGATGGCGCTTGGAATGTGGCATCTCGGAAGATGGACGGGCCTCGCGGCTAACGAAACGCAAGATGGAGTTTGGCCTCACGGCTTTTTTTATTTATCATTTTTTGCTTCTCTTTTTCTTTTATTTATTTATCAACTGATGACGAGTACCTAGTTACTTTGCGTTTTTATGTCTTGGAATATGGGCCTTTTGGAGTTGATTGTCTATTGGCGTGTTTCTTTGATATCATGCGACAGCTTGAGCATTGGACTTTAGCGTTGTTCTTGTAGCTAAGTGTCTAGACGCATGATAGTTTTATGTGAGAGGGTATACGCAGTATCCTCGACTTAGTTGCTTATACCCAAGATTCTTTAGGCCTTCATGTTGGAGTGATGCTGTAGGTGATTACTTACACGCATGCTTTCAGTGCCAATCAACAGCTCATGTCCTACAAGGAGAGACCATTGGCTCTATGCCGTTTGAATCATCTTATCAACAATTTGGTAAGTTAAGGCATTAATCTTTAATCAGTTCATTCCAAAGGCAACCCCAAGCAACCCGACCACTATCGTCATCATCCTGTCCTGTAACATGAAATGACACAGACCGCCTCACTGGCATGACTGGTCTCTGGGGTGCATATGCATGACGATGGGGGACGTGGGCGAGTGTTTCTGGCCGGTGGACGCAGTGATGCCCAACCCCACGATTCACCATGTAACGTGGGCGAGTCCATGTAAGCGATGTTGGGTTTGATGGTTGAGAAATCGGGTGCAATATGAGGAGAGAAGAGAAAAGAGAGTCGAGTGGATTTTGCTGCAGAAATTATTATTGCATTGGCTATTAGTATATTGATTGACACGGAGGCGAGATGGCTGTTCGTGAGTATGATTGGTATTTGGAGAAAGCATGAGGTGGCAGACGACGGACGGCCGAAGAGTCGGATCATGGCCGCGACCATAGTTACCGCACGGCTTCCTTTCTCTTAGGGTCTCTGGACATATGTCTAGATCATCTCGAGAAACAGACATGTGCAAGATATATGAACAAAGTGCTTTCTAAATTTTGGCCAACATAGATTATCCCCTTGACATAAGTAGAACAGAACAAAGCAAGGCAAACCAAGCGAACAATTATATCAACAAATTTTCCATGGCAGCATCCAACGCTTGGTAGAAGCGACGATACTCAAGACTCTCTTTAGCACCCGGATGGCATATCGATAGATGATCAGCGTTCATTGGTATCTGATACTCTTGAGGATATGCCTTGCCCATAATCGCATCATCCGGGTCTACAACTAACTTCTTCAACTTCAGGTTTCCGGCCCCAGGTGTGCTGAAAGTCTCATAGAATGAAAACAGACTTAGGCTGGGAGTATAGTCCCCCGACATGGCGTTGATGCTCTCCACGGATTCTGCACAGCGTTCAATGTCTCGAGAGCTAAACCTCAGAGGTGATGTTATGCCCAGGATCGTTTTGATGGTCTTTGGTGTGGGTGTGTGATGCGCAGTGGATAGAAACACCATGGTACGGATACGTTCGCCGAGTTGGTGGTGTTGTTGACCTTGATGAGACAGGATGTATGCCGCCTTGATGACTTGACCACCGAGGCTATGCGCCATGAGAATAATGGGAGTTTCTTGGGCAGACAGCTCAGGAGAGTTACTGATTTCTTCAAGGAGACTTTCGCCGTGTTTATTGATATCAAGACAGGAAGACTCCTGACGTGGACCAACAGTATAGTCGAACGTGTGAATACGCAATCCTTCAAAACCACTCTCCCGAGCAAGCCAATCCCGGGGCCATAGTCCATCGGTAGATGCTTTCCATGTATTATCGGACGAAGCACCAAGGCTATGGACGAGTATCAACTCGACGGTAGGCACTCTTGGTGCGTGTACGAGTGTCAACTTTAACCGAGTCTGCTGAGCAGAGGGACGGAGATGGCCAAGGTTATGAGCTTGATCCATAACGGCTTTTGGGAAAGAAGGTCTTGACTGGGGTATATTTCGTGAAATATTGGAAAGAATTGTACTGTTTCGCTGCTGTCGATAGCGATATAAATGAGGTAGATAGAATCGGAACGCGGACTTTAATACTGGCCAGCACTGAGTGATAGAGTATCTAGTATGGAATCAATAATCGCACCTATTCCACTTACAATGAATTCTTTTCCCTTTATAATCAAACCGTCTTTATCGTCAAAGTTTAATGAAGCAACATGTTGAGCATCATTGATAAGCAACTCCAGCATTCATATTAGTGTAAGCGCTGATAAGTTCCGATAATGTGGCTAGCCTAGTCATTACCAAATACCAGAACGTTTCAGGATTTGGCGAGCGCTTCAAAAGCAATGCCTTTTGTTTGTAGGAAGGCAAACTGAGTTTGTATTTTTAGTTTAGATGTTGGCCCTTAGCATCAATGTGGTCTGACATCACCGCTCACCTAGGATGAACATAACGGCAAGGCTTTGTCGAGATATGTATCACACAACTACGCGCCAGACAAATTAACAAAACAATATGATGTGACGATTTACGACAACACTTCTGTCGGGGATGACAGCCATCTTCACTGACCAACATCCTCATACGAGCACAACACAAATCTTTAAAACGTTTCTTCTCTTTTTACACGTCTAACACAGTCATGTACAGTTCACTCAATAATAACACCCCCCCCTTCCCCTTCCCCTTATTTCATCCCAAGCATTCGAATCTTCGCTCCCAAAACAAGAGAAAGACCAGCAAAAACAACAACCATCATAAGTAAAAGACGATATCCCATGGAGAACCAACAAAGCAGAGACAAGGACAGAAAGAGTAAACAATCGCGCAGAGTAAAAGAAGAAGCAAAAAAAAAAAAAAAAAGACAAACATTAGGCAATGCTTTCCCCTTTGACACCGCAAAACGCCCCTTTCCAATGTTTCGCTTCCATCTCCCGTGGGTAGGGAGCAAAAGTCCATGTTTAAAAAAAACGAAAGAAAGAATACCAACAGGTATCCATCTTCCATGACAATGCGCGAGTACACAAAAGAAAGTAAAAGTCGTAAGATGTGCAAGAGCCGTTTGTACTCGAGCGGATGCTGTGCTGAAACTTCAGGCCATCTTGAACACCAACACAGCTCTGTCTGATCTATGAAATTTCCGTGGCAAGCAGCGAGCTTCCCTATACCCGAGCGATGCGTCGGTTCCTCACCAGGAAGGGACTAGGCATCTCGTCACGCTCAGGATCCCAGACGGCCACGGGCTCATCGCCGCTTGATCGACGTTCAAGCCCTATGCGGTCGCGGAATGCTCGCTTGGGGCTCACGTTCTCTCCCGTGGTGGGCAGGATCACAGCACTCATGGGTCTTCCACCAGCACGTGCCTGCTGGAGTTCAACAAGAGTACGGCCCTTGATGTTGTTCTTTGCTGCCATCTTGCCCAGACCGTCGTCACCGTTCTTCTTGTTGAGGGATGACTGACGTGTGAGGCCGTTGCTGTTGTTGCTCTCCGACTGCAGGTTAGCTGCCGAAGGAATCTTACTCAAACGGCGGTTAGGCGAACGAGGAGGCTCGGGCTGCATGGAGACTTGCTTCGACACCAGGCCAGGGTTCGATGACTGGGGCTTAAGTCGGTTGATAGGGCACGACTTTTGTGATGTCAAGACGGGACGAGTCTTGGAAGTAAATGGGTTCTTGGAAGATCGAATGTTTCGTGTAGGAGAGGGGATAACATCATCATCCTCCGAGTCCGAGAATGAAGGCTCGCGTGGTAGATCCCATCGGGTTTCGCCAGAGTTTCGGTTGGCGTTGGCGGCAAAGATGTTGCTCGAGTTAGATGTTGGTGCCTTGGTAGCGCCGTTGCGACGCGGTGACAGGGACAACGATGCGATGGCGATAGGGCTGGGGGAACCCATCTCGATGTCCATTGGCGTACCGGCATTGCCCACGAACATGGTCTGGGCACGGCTGAATGGTGTTCGGGCTGTCTTCTTGGTCTCTTTCGAGCTGTCAGGGCTGTCGATTGAGTACTCTGTGAGATCAGTGGTGGAGGGGAACTCGTCGCCGCTAGCACCGACTGAGGAATGAGGGTAGTCAGACTTGTAATCAGACTTGTCGAGGGACAGAGAGTCCTCGCCACGGCTTTCCGGTCGCTTGGGGGCAAACGACACAGTCTTCTTCTGCAACTCGGCCTCGACACGAGCCTGGACTTCAATCTCGAAGCGCTTCTGTAGTTGCTCAACTTCTTGGTTGGCAAGGCGATCAATCTCAAGACGGGCCTTGACCTCCCACTCTCTCCGTAAGGAAGAGTCAAGCTCCTCGCGCATTAGTTCCTTTTCGCGCTCCAAGTTGGCCAGTCGCTCATTGATTTCTCTCTCCTTCTTACGGATGGCCTCCTCCTTCATCTTGAGTGTCTTGTTGAGGTCAACAACCTCCTTCTCCTTCCTCATGAGCTTCACTACTGGCAGGCTGAGAAGCTCAATCGTGTCGGGTCTTCGGTCCGGGTTGACACGGAGGCAGTCCTTGATAACCTGGTTCAATTCAGGCGAGTAGATGTCGGGCAAGGGGGCAACCTTTCCCTCCTTGATCTTTTGTACCAATTGGAAATGAGTCTTGGCGTTGAATGGAGGCTCGCGTGCGCAGAGTTCGTAAATGATGCAGCCAAGAGACCAGATGTCTGACTTGAGAGTGTACTTTTCGGCAGCGCAGATCTCTGGTGACATGTAGAATGGAGTGCCAACATAGGTAGAAGCGAAATCGTGAGACTTGATCATCTTGGATAGACCAAAGTCACCAAGCTTGACCGAGTTGTCCTCGCCCAGGAAGACTATATCAGCATGTTAGATACACCCACCATCTAAAGACAAACATTGCACACAAACTCACCATTTTCGGGTTTCAAGTCACGATGCAGAATCGTCATGGTACCAGCAGGAACCTTGGGCCCGCCCGAAGCGTTTCCCTGCGTCAGACCGAGCACGTTGGAGCCGACCTCTGGAGGATCGACACCATAGTGACAACGGTACAAGGCCATGACCAACTGGCTAAAGATGCTCCAGACGAAGCTTTCCTGGGCTCGTTGGCCCTTGAGCGAGAGGTCTTTAATCACACGACCGAGGTCGCCATTGCCGCAGTACTCCATGTAGAGATGTAGGTCTTGGCTGACCTTGAGATGTTCGCGGTGGTAGTAGGCGACAATGTTTGGGTGTCGAAGATGCGACAGGATTTGGAACTCGGCGTGGAGCTGTTCGCGCTCCTTCTGGGACATGCGAAGGTACGAGATCTCTTTACGGCACATGATGAAACCGTCGGCCTTGCGGCGCACCTTGCGAATGACACCAAAAGAGCCATGACCTGGAGGCGACCGGTTAGTGAAAGTTCACGGTCGACAGCGAGCTCGAGGAAGTCCGTGAACAAGACACTGGACCCGAGTGACAATAGAACGTACCAATCTTCTCCAACGTATCATACTTGTCGTCGGAAGGCATTTTGAACAAGTTCACGATCAACAATCGTCCCGGCCCATAAAGTGATTAATGCGTCTTGCTGTACTGAGGAAAACGTGCGTGATGAAACGATGTTGAAAGGCAGGCAGACAAAAGTGTCTATGTTGAAAGACGAAGGAACAAAAAAACCCTGCTGTGGTTAGTAGCCAAACGTTAAGGCGGATTGTGAATAAATCAAGGGAAGAAATTGAGGATGTTGGAAAGGAAACAAAGTCCCGACATCAGGCCCTGGCTCTCGATTTAGTTTGTGCTGGTCGTGCGCGAGACGGTTCCACGGGGGATAGAGGGGGCCTTTGGTGAGTCGACCAGGCCTCAGCGTCCACTCAAAATGCCCAAGTAAACACTTGGCGTTGCTGCCATGGCAACGAGGCACTCTAGTGGAGATGTACCGGAGAAGAACCGGTTGACGTGGTGGCTTATCGATAAGGACATGACAGGTTGTGGCGGTGACGTCGTCGGGGATTGTGGTCTGGGTTGGAGACGAGAGGGACGACAGACAAATGATTGGTCGCTGTATTTCTCTGTTCAAATCGATGGCGACTTTTTGGAGGGGAAGCCACAAAGTACAGTCGCCTAGATTTATCGGAGATAAGAATATCATGAACAATACGTTTCGCCTTCACTTTTAAATCCCGTTGTTTCTTAAAACCAGTCGTTTGACTTGGGAGTTTGGTTCCATACAAAGTCATCGATTTCTGGTCAAGATGGTTCTTAGAAAAGACGAACTCGAAGGCAAACTCGGCGAGGAAGCACGTCTCATCAAGAGTGGCGTCCTTCGTGATGAGAATCCTCTTGATGAAAGTCCCGAGTTTCAGCAGTTTCTTATGGCTTGTCGACATGGCGATCTGAAGACATGTCAGGAGATGATCAGTAGAGGCGTGAATATTAATGGCAAGGATAGGTTCGATTACACGCCTCTTATTATTGTAAGTGCAGCGACCGGGGTGAACAGAACGAAATGGGTGCTAATAGTATATAGGCAAGTCTGTGTGGACATTATGAGCTTGTTAGACTACTATTAGAAGCTGGTCAGTATTAACGGGCATATAACTAAGTGCTCAATCCGTGGCATTTGATATTCGACATCACTCATGAAACCTCACTAACATCACCACTAGGCGCCCTGGCAGAGAGAAACACCTTCCAAGGCGAACGATGCATTTACAACGCCCTCAACGACCGTATCCGCAATCTGCTCCTTCAGTATGACTTTTCAAAGTCAACTGACCCTTACATCTACTGGTCCAACCACATCTCTACCCTGCTTGGCCGCACCACGCCCAAGACCTCAGACATTACTCTTGTAGCCGGCTCACGATCCTTTGAACTGCACAAATTCCTTCTGGCATCTCGTTCACCTTACTTTAGAAGAAAACTCGCGGCTGCCCCGGATTCGACTACATGGAACCTCGCTTCTGCGGTGCCCGTGGAGGCATATCAAATTGTCCTGAGATATCTGTACCTGGGTGAGGTACCGAGAGAATTGGCGCCCCAGGGGGCAGCAGTCTCGGAAGAGGATATCGTGAAAGGACTGGATAAGGTCAGCAAGCAACTCGAAGTCGAGCAGGTCTGGGAAGCCATCTTGGCCGGTAACGACAGGAGACTCGTGCGTCAGCGATACCAGGATGAGGTAGATCGAGCACGCGGTCAGATCAGGACGTTCTTCGAGCAGAACGTCCTCGGGCACAAAATGACTGTCGACATCGATCGTGTTCAGGATGTCAAGTGGAGACATGATAATGCCATGTTCGCAGACGTTATTCTCCGCGCTGACGAGCCCCTCGAAGGTGAAGAGGACGGTGCGTCAAACACAGCAACGCCTACTGTTGATGCACCAACTATCCCCATAGGACCGGCTAGCAACGGCGTCGAAACAAAAAAGTCTCGCAAGTCCGTCTTGTACCCTGCTCATAAGGCCATGCTCATCCGCAGCGAGTACTTTGAAAAGATGTTTTCAGGAGACTTTGTCGAGTCTCAGCAGACGGATTACCTCCGGGTCATCACTGTTGACTGCTCCCCCGAGGTTCTCGCCGTCGTTCTCAGCTTTCTCTATACCGAAGACGCAACCTGTCCTCTCGAGCATGCCCTTGAGCTACTGTACACAGCAGATATGCTATTCATGGATAACCTCAAGAGCAAGGCTGCTGTTACTATCAGCACTCTCGGCAATGGCACTACCGACGCCCTTGTCGACCGCACCCACGGAGAATCGGATGACCAAGACGTTATGGAAATGGAACCTATCAACATCTACGACGTAATCCACGCAGCGTGGGATCTCCGCGTCCAGCGTCTCGAAGAGTTTGCGGCACGATACCTCGCCTACCGCCTGGAAGATTACATCGACGAGCAAGAATTCGAAGCCCTCATCGCCGAAAGCGCCCAGCGTTTAAAGTCACGACAGGAAACCGACACTATTGAATTACTAGACGACATCCGATACTACCTCTCGGAGCGATTCAGACTACGTTTCGAAGATGCCGGTCTTGAAGAGATGATGGATGAGCAGGGCGAGATTGACGCCGAGTTAGCCGCTGCGATGGCTGAGCAGGTGACGATTGGTGGGAACGGCGTTGAGGCGTTCGAAGTCAAGGAGGAGGAAATGGAAGGGGGCGCGGTGAGGACGTTGGATGGGGAGGTTGCAGAAGACGAGTTTGCGTCGGATGCGATCAACTATCAGCTTCTTCTGGGCAAGATTGATGTCATGTTAGACAGACTTAAACTAGATGCATAGATTCACAAGGTGGACATATTAGAAAAAGAACTAGAAAGAAAAATTACAATATCAAATTGTGTTGTGTTGGTGGTATAACGTATATTTCACAACACTCTCATCTATGTAACCAAGAAAGATATACAGGAATGGCGGCTAAGTGTAAATCACACAAATGACGTCCTGAATAGTGCAAGGAAAACAGAGTCCAATTCCACTTCCATTGTCTCACTCAGACGATCGTGTCCCGTTTCGGATATCCAAGCCAAGGCCTCTCTTTTTGACGCCTCTTCCAAGGCACATCAAAATCTTTTTGTTTCTTGTTTTTGTCTTACACAACCATCTTGAGATTTGCCTGCAGCGTTTCCGGCAACTCCTCCTTGTTGACCAATCCCATTTGGACACAATCGCCCCAGAACAACTTGACACGGTCCTGGGTGTAACTGAGGTAGTCAAACTCATCGGGACCAAGGTCATCCTCCGTCACCGACTCATCAAGATCAGGCACCTTTGCCTGGACGATACCCCACGCCACCCACATAGCATGGTTAGCACCGCGCCACAGCCGCGCCTCCTCCAGCAGTTCCTGCACGCGCTTCTCCTTCAGATCCTCGTTGGCTCGTTCCGCAGCTGACCATCCTCCAGGTGGTACGCGGGCATCAAGCATAAAGTCGACAATCGAGCTGGAACTCGTGGCTGCAGGCCCAACGAGAGGTGTACCAGGACCACTCGACGCGTTGCTGTCTGACGGGGTCAAGCGAGGTGTCGAATTACTACCCGGCATCTGGGGTCTTGGACGGTGGTCGACGTAAGCTTTGATACAGCGGCGCTGTTCCTCAATCGTGGGATATCGCTTCTCGTTACACGCCCATGGGGCGGTTGCGTCATGGTAGTTGTAAGTCCACTCGCTGAAGTGGTTGGTGAATTCATAACCAGGTACGTTGGGTCCCGCATACTCGAAGTCAATGACGATAAGCTGTTTATGCTTGTTTGCGGGCTGAAGCAGCGGTGACTTTTCGTCGTTGGGACGAATGCGCAGAATATTGCCGTATTGTGTCTGTGTCTATGATGAGCGATTGTGTTATCAAGTTTCGAGGTTGGGTTACTTACATCGCTATGGGCAAACACTAGTCGGTTCTTGATATCGTCAGTTCCATTATAGAAAGACTCGAGGTGCCGGCGATACTTTTCGACCGTCGCTTTGAACTGTGGCCATGGTGTACCGCAGACATAACCACCGGCTTTCCAGGCGTGCGCAACAGAATCGCGTCGCCCGTGCTGTTCTGCCTGAGCCTGTTCGAGCTGTCTGTCAAGGAAGCTGGCAACCCGTTCCACATTTTCCTGCCATTGGTCCCAGTTCTTGAAGACACTTGGCCCGCCCTCTCTCTCATGAGGGAGCAACTCAATCCCGTCGTGAAGCTCGCGCATGCGCTTAGCAATCTGCCTCGAGATTTCAGGATCGCGAATGTCCGATGGTGTCAATGTGATAGAGTCAAAGTACTGCTCAAAACGTCCGTTCTTGAACGTCCCCAGTAGCCTAGGGCCAATCTTCTTGCGCGCCAACCTCTGGAGGACCTGCAGCTCGTTTTCTCTATCGATGAGATGTTCAACCTGGGGACCATACACACGGAGAAGAATCTTAGTTGGCTTTCGTTTGCCCTCAACATCAGGCAGATCGGCAGGAGGCGATACAACATAAACTGCGTTGGTAAGGGCACCGCTCAATCGCTCAACCCAGATGCTCTTCCCGCCATCGAGAGGCACACTCCTCCAACCCTTAAGTCTGAGCGTGTGCGTAATACGAATAATTTCGTTTTTGAAGGTAATCCAGTTCTCGCGTTCTTTCTCGGCCTTGTCGTTGGCTGCCGAGGAGACGTCTTCTGTGCTACCTGTGCTATAGCTCATGGTCTTGGAATTGTCAAGCCAGGCATCGCAGCTAGGCACGATAACATCTCCATCGTTGTAGTCTGTATCGGAGGAAGCGCCCCGCAACGATCTTTGCGATGGGGTTTTGCGGGTACGAGGACGAGCAGCCTTGGGACTGAAGTGAGGAACCGAAGAAAGACCCATATGACTTATAGTATCCTCTAGAATTCGTTGAAGTTTGTCAAAAGAAACCTCACTTTCTTGTGAATCGATCGAGTCAGTGCGTGGGCGACCATTCTGGGTCTTGTCTGCTGTTTGAGAAGAGGGCTCCCCATTGCTCAGTTGCTCCGTATCCTTCTCCTTTGGGGGTGATTTAGACTTGCGCCGGCGGGAGTATTTAGCCTTTTTGGAGGATGCCTTTTTCTTCTCATGTTCCAACCAATCCCCGACCTGAGCAAGCAGTTTCTCACTATAATATTGGTGACGATGGGTGTGGTGGGATGATTGACCATGTTCTTCGGGGGCGCGAGCTGAAGCAGAACTTTCGCTCACCGAGGATCGCGAGGAGCTATTGGGAAGCTGAGATGGGGGGAGCTTGCCGCTGAGTCGTCTTCGGAGACCAGCGGGGAATTGTTTTATGGGTTGAGATTCGTCTTCTAGGGTCTGAGTCTCGGATTCA
The DNA here is from genome assembly GCA_013623535.1 of Fusarium penzigii. NCBI lineage: Eukaryota > Fungi > Ascomycota > Sordariomycetes > Hypocreales > Nectriaceae > Fusarium > Fusarium penzigii. The sequence goes on from JABFFC010000353.1 coordinate 23,544, forward strand.
GGCTCGGCGATCTGGACAGCTGCGAGGTGTGAGCGGGTTTGTTCCAAGAATATTCTACTCCCAATCTTATCTTGCGCTGCCCAACTTATATGGCGCTGACAGTGTCACACTTTGGAGGACAGTATTAAGGGTGTCCAAGGGCAAGGTTAACATACCCTTTTGAGAAGCACCGGCGGGCGACTGTCGACTAACATCGTCCTCCGTCTTAAGGGCGGATCGCAAGGGTTGCTGAGGCTGATCGCCGTCAATGCTGGTAGGGTTGACCGCATCCATTGCGGTGATAGGATTTGGGAATGCTTTAGGTGATTGTTTCTCCACGAGACATGAGTCGCGTTCGTGATATTTTGGGAGTAAAGCGTTAGGATAAGCGTCACAAGAATGAAAGATAAAAAATACAGAATCGTCGTGGACGATAAAAGTAGTATGGAAGTTGTGGATGTAAAGTGCAGGCAGGCAAGATAAAGAGGAATGAGTCTGTCGAATACCCCTCGCTGGGAATGTGCAAGCAAGGGTCAAGTTCAAGTTCAAGGTCAGAAATGCAAGACTAGGGGAGGGGAGTGCCGCTATTAATTAGGGGATCATCTCAGGGGGTGGGAAACCAGGCTCAAATGGGAATTGAGGCGATGAATGTTTGTGTGCTATGGCTGTCAATTGTTCGCCTCTTTGTAAGTGGCACATGATCTAATCTGACGTTGTTTTTTTTTTTTTTTTTCTTTTTTGTTTTTTCGTATCAACACGAAAATTTCAACAAACAAGGGAGTAATTTTCGTAGATATTCACCCTGAACCGGAGAGAAGGACAAAGAAGCAATGGAGGGGCATATAACGACATAACCGAGGGGGTCTAGACTCGGGCGGCACAGCTATAGATGGCTACCAGTAATTAGTGTACTTATTATACGATATCAACAGGTATCAAATTGCATGTTAACTTAACAAAAGAACCACCACATGATTGATTCATGGTAGTACGTGGCCTAGTCTATCTACCCAGTCAAGTCCCTATCTTCAACCTACACCACTAGATAAGAACACAGGCCGAGTTAAACACATCTCATCCCATTACTCTCAATGTCACCAGCATCTAATCCGCTTCTTAAGCCTCGCTCAACTCACCCTCGTCATTTTTCTTTCGCAGGGCCCAGAATCTGTCTCGTGCTTCCCCTTTTCCCCACCGCCCGCCCCCTCAAAATCACAAAACCATCGCGGCTCAATCTTCCCCCCAAACCTACACGACAAAAAAGAACAATCACCCAACATACCGTTCCACCCTCGTTTATCTTTTTGTCACCTACTAACCCCAAACAAGCGTAGCTAACGGCTGTCGGCTCTGAGGCTGAGTTAGTGCCCTCATCCTTGTGACGTAGCGTTCCTCGGTGGCAGTTTTGGGTAGTCCATCACATGAGACTATTATCGTACACCGCTTTCGTGACTGACAGATGATTTTGCTCGTCATCAAATGTTTGATATACGCTGACTTGACCTATTCAGATACCGAGACGTGGGGAAATTACCAAGACCATAGAGTTCACCACCAATACAAAGCGGCTAGCCAAGATCTAGACAAGTTCTCTATGTATCTACCGTGTACCATATAAAGTCTAAGTACTAAATGGTATAATCAAATATCTTGACCGTTACCCCTAAAGTCTAGCCTCGGAAGCCTCCTTCACACTAGGATACTCAACTCCAGCATCACCGTTCTGCTTTGCCCCCACCACAGGCGGCACCTTGACCTGTCCGGCCGTGTGAGACAGAGCCGATAGAACCCACTCCCTCGAGGCGTCCATACCCTCGTTTCTCAACGCCCAGACAACAGCGTCCACCACATCATCCACAATAGCTGCCGGCTTGTACTTTGGTTCCTTTTCTGTTGCCGTCTGTCTCCAGACACCTGTTCGCACTAGGATAGGTACCCATTCCGTTCCGTCCTCGGCGTGGAAGTCGTTGGCGCCGCGGATGTCACTCTCAGGGTTGTCACCGATCATGTAGACGCGACGCAGGGGGTGACACTTGGACGTATCATGCGATGCGCTGAGGCCCCGGTTGCAGGCCATATCATGGTAATACCTGAGTAGACGGTCATGAGCATACTTGTAAGTGTGGTAAAATGGCTTTCCCAGAGCATCGAAAGCAAGATCCTGGCCGTTGGTAGTAGTAGACCAAATGCCCTTGAGCGCCTCCATAAAAGCACCAGTTCCAAATCGGTTCACCGAGTAGTTGGTCTTCCAGAGAAGGTCCAAGTTGGAGATCCATAATCCAGGCTGGCCATCCTTCTGCCATCCATTGTTTGGCAATGATGGATCACCATTCTTGGGTGAGACTGTACCGAGGTAGCCTTGATGTGAGATCAAAAGGTCATGAATGATCTGCACATCGACGGACCAGTCTCGGGGGTCATTCCAGATAAAAATGTGATCGATCTTGAGAGCATCGGCGGGAATATCGTTGACGTTGTAAGGATCAGCCAGCAGCGGAATCTTCTTCCCGTCAGGAAGGGGTCTTTGTTTCTGGTGCAGGCCATCTTCAGGAAGTTCAAATGGGAAGATATCTCTACAAGCAGCCAAGATGTCTCCAGGTGTAACAACACGTTTGAATCCGTAACTGTAGGATGTTAGTTTATGAAGTCCAGGCATGTCCAGACATGGGTTGCTCACTCTAGTGCAATCTGGCGAGCTTGCTCAGGATGAGAGCCCGTAATCAAGATAGTTCCGTTATTCTTCACCTCCTCAGACCATCCGCTCATAGGTGTATGCGACAGAATCATTCTGCCATGAATAACATCGTCATCCTTGGGGATCTGTAATCTCTCCTGGAGCGTATCTGCCTTCTTGGCTTCGGGCACACAACCTCCGTTGGTCAGAAAGACATAACGAATGCCGTTACTTCTAATCATCTTGATCACCTTCTCGGCTCCTTCAACGCGGTTACGTCCTTGATACAGGACGCCATCGATACTAAAAGCAGACATTAGCAACGTGCTCGTATATATAGCGTCATCGCTGGAACCCACTCAAAAGCAAAAGCGATCTCAGAAAAGAGCTTACGCGATGCATCATTTGGTTCGACGAGAGCATTTGGGTTGACTCCCAACGATCCCTTGGGCTGAGAAGAGAGTGTTCTCGAGATGCAGAAATTCCGTCTGTACTGTACAAGGTAGCTATTGGCAGCTCTCACACCGCGTCCAGCCATGGGTGCTGCAAGCCGAGGCTGCATGAAGCAGCGACGCGCTGCGATTCGACATTGGTCGACCACCCCAGAGCGCCGCATCCTTTCAAACGGATATAAAGTATGTATGATCTAATGTGAGGTGTGGGAGGGGAATACGTTTTCTCGGATATGTGAGCAGTATAAATGCGCGGGTAGCTATGTTGTATTTATCAAGTTATAGGCACAATCGTTAGAGTCATAGTGGCCGATAACAGCTATCATCGGTAAAATCCGCCAATATCCGGAACGTATCAAAGAACGTGTCGATCCAGCACAAACTTCTAGAAAGATGACTGCAGACCTGCAGATTTCCATGCCACAAAATTGATTAAACAAACATGCACAATTTCCCTGTCACGTCTATTCCAATATACATTGATTGAGTAGTTGCTACCGTTACTTTTCGTCTATCGATGACTTCATAATACAGTACTTATACAGGACGGCCCTCAAATCAGACCCTAATACACCTGATCATATCTGAATGCTACATGTCCTTCACCTCAAGATTTATTTTTTACATGGTCCGTCTCATTTCTTTGCCCAATCCTTCATGTGATCTAGGATGATCTGGGCGGCTTGATCCGGTGAATGCTGTCGGCCCAGTGCTTCCACAAAGTCGCCTTCGGGGTCCATTAGGTAGAAGTAGATGCTGTGGTCGACAAGGTAATCTTGTCCAGGTTTGACGTTTTGAGGGGTGCTAAAGTACACTCGGTACTTCTTGCACAGGTCTTTGATCTGGTCGTACGTGCCGGTCAAACCAATAAACTTGGGATGAAACTCGGAGAGGTATTCCTTCAGGGCCTTGGGGTCGTCGCGGGCAGGATCACAAGTAATGAAGATGGGTAGAAGAGCATCGGGAGCCTTCTGTTCAACAAGATCGAGCATGCGCGCCATCTTATCAAGTTCTTCGGGGCAGATATCGGGACAGCGGGTAAAACCAAAGTAGACCTATTGGTTGTTAGTCAACAATCTCACAATAGCAATGATGACCAATGTCGTAACTATTCACATACCAAAGAGTATTTGCCCTTCATCATCTGATCAGTGAATGGCTTGCCATTCTGGTCAACCAACTCGAACGGTCCTCCAACCTTGGGTCTACCGACACCCTTTGCCGCCTCCGCTATTCTCTTTCGCTGCATACGTTCCTTCTCGAATTCGAAATACCATACTAGACCAGCGCAAGTTCCCACGAAGAGAATACCAGCCTTCCAAGAAAACGGCTAATAACTGTTAGTTTCCATTCTATAGTATACCAACAAAGCTTTAGGAGGCTTTCCATACCCCATGACTATGACGGCTCTTGGCTTCCTCGACCGTCTTGTATTTGGTTCGGCGCTGAGTAATGGGCTGTCTTGACTGGACCGGTGCTCGCGGGAGGGTCGGTCGAAGGTTCTTGGGTTGAAAGGTGCTGCCAGAGAACCATCGCTGGCATTGACGGGTCGAAAGGGATGAGAGCGTGCCTCTAAGAGCGCTCGAGGAAGCGATCGGTCTGGACATCATGAATGAATTCCCAGCGGATGAATTGGCATGCGCTTGGAAGGATGGAATCAACTGATGTGAATTGCTAAACGGACGATATGATCATAGGAAGCTCCAAAATTACCAGTCCGAGCTTTTGCCGGGGTCCCATACATTTGGAGGTGACATCTCTGATTAGTCATATCTGCTCCTAGCTCAATGTTCATTCATCTCACCTTGAGACCCATTTCGACTGCTTTTGTATACATGACAACTTATAGTTTTTCATTCATCAACAAACATTTTCAAAATTTCAAGGTGAATTCAGCATATAATAGCAAAAATCCAAACGAACTTGTTCTTTGCTGTGATTATAAAAACGGGTACACAAGTGTTGAGTCAAAACAGCTTAATAGCTGTTTGACACAACAATGGAACAATCAACCTTCACAACAGGGGCCGAACAGCCTCGGTTTGGCCCTATCGAAGACGATTTCAAGCCTGACTCAATGTTCAAGGTCACAAATCAATCATCTTCAGATTCCAGTCGAGATGATTCATCCTCACGCACCTCACCTCTTCCTTCACAACACTCAACCGAAACCACCACTATGCCAGCTCATAAAAAGAAAGGCATTGCATCAACAATAAAGAAAGCACCAAAACGACCAAAAAACAGCATTCCCAAGTCAGTCAAGAGGGCCCGGGCTTCGCCATCGTATGAAGGCCCCCACGCGAGAACTTCTGACGGAGAAGGAAATGGGGAACATACACTTGATGAATCAGATAATGGACCGTACTGCCTATGTCGCGGCGCTGACGACCATCGGTGGATGATTTGCTGCGAGACTTGCGAGGACTGGTTCCATGGCGAATGTATCAACCTTAGCAAGGAAATTGGCGAATCGCTTATCGAGAAATTTGTCTGCCCAAACTGCACAAACGACACTCTCAAGACGATCTACAAGAAGACGTGCGCTTTAGGAGGATGTAAGAGGTCTTCGCGTCTATCAAAGGGGGAAGAGAGCGTGTTTTGCTCAGATGAGCATACGTACATGTGGTGGGAAAGGATGTTGGCCAAAATACCCAAGGCGAGGGGCAAGAGTGGCTACAATGATCAGTTGACCCAGGAGGAGATTATGGCGTTGTTGAATAGCGGTCTTGGTGGTGTCGATGAGGATGGTCTTTGGAAGCTAGTCAACACCCCTTTTTCTGACCAAACTCACAAACGCAAAGACAAAGACGAACCAGGTAGGTTTCCGCTCAGACAGCCTCAGGTCAACGATTTACTCATGTGTGGCATAGATAACAGCGATGAGTTTCTATCAGAGGAAGAAAAGGAGTTCCTCGCGAACGCAGCGGCAGCGCGCTTGCATTTGGCCGAGGAGACCTTGCTATGCCACAAGATGCTTACACTCCTGGACCTCGCCAACGACCGCCGCCAGCAGGCCCTCGTCTCCAATAACGCCAAAGATGCCATCTGCGGCTACGATCAGCGCCTCGACACTATTAGCGCCCGAGACGCATTCGCCGCGTTCGTCAAGTCAACAGACGGGGAAGCTATCTTCCAGGCAGGAGAGCTAGGAGACCCATTGGGTGAAGATGACAAAACAAGGGGCATGTGCGAGAGGAAGCGATGCAAGCTACATCCCGAGTGGTTCAAGATGTTGAGTCTAGGGGTCAAATATCAGATCAGAGAGATGGCTGCGCAGGCGGAGGAGATTGGCGAGGAGGAGAAGCTCGTGCGGGCGGCAGCGAAGGAACGATGGAAGAGAAAGAAGTCGGAGAAGAACTGGGTTGAGGTTCTCGAAGGGTGATAATCAGGGTTGTGCTTGGAGCTGTGGTCTCGAGCATTCCTTGCGTTTATATATGGCTACTAAAAATGGGTAGGGGTTCTTTGTTATATACCACAGGAACAGCAAAGCGTATGAGAAATGAGCGTTCTATTATTTCACGAACGCTCTATAATTAAGAACTCTTCAATGGAAACATCACAGCAAAGATGCAAGCGAATTTGTCCTTGCTCTCCTTTCTGGTTAACAACAGCCGTGAACATAAACGTTATGATGAGTAAAATCTCAAAGTTAACACTGCACAGAAACGAGGATAATAACAACCCAGCTGGAAGAAGTTGCTGTGGTACGGGATAAAATATACCGTACCAGTATAAATGCAAGCTAAAACTTCAGCCGACGGCAATATCGGCTTAAAAAAACACTCAGCAAGAGCTGTCCTTCGTATTGAAGATGCATGGATCGGTTGCACTAGTCCTGTGTTAGTTTACCCACCGAAGGACAAAAGCAAAGGTTTGGTAAATTGCAACAAGACTGCGATCATCAGGGGTTAACGACAAGGTCAGTTCGGCAAACATGAGTTGAACATAATAGAATGTTGGACAGCCTCAGATACCATTTTCAAGCAACAGTATAGCTATGGTACTTCTGATCATCATGCTTAGCGCCCTCTTGGAATTAATGTAGTATGGCCAAGATAAAAGATTGTAATGTCTCGGCCGTAACCACCAACAACATGGAATTAGCCCTACAAGGATAAAAGAAGGATGCGGCCGTTGAGCCTACAGTAGCACGGCCCATCCAAGGTAATTTGCAGGGGACTTATTTAGTCTGGGAAGGCCCGGGAGCCAGGGTCATGACGGAGAGCGAAACGTGGGAGAAAAATGACAGAAGAAAGAGACTTGAACAAAGGAAAAACTGAATGAGAAAAAAAAAGAGAGAAAAAAATAGACTGTAGAGGTTGCTAGGCCAAAGCGTCGCATGGCAGAGTATCCCCGGGACACTCATGGGTAGTCAAGACGCTACTAAAATTTAAGTCCAAAAGTCTGCGAACACGCCATATAAATACCTTACTACCTTTATTATTATATAACTTTACTTATATAGAATTTAAT
>JABFFC010000354.1:0-17768 GCA_013623535.1 Fusarium penzigii
AAAGCTGATTGGAGGATTGGCTTGCATTACCAGTCAACCACACTCATGTTATTATTCTCAGTCAGCCATGTATTCACCATGAAACACACATCACTCACGAGGATCTCCAGATTTGCGTACGACTTGTATATCTAATCAAAGGAAAGAGTAATCACTAGAATGAAAAAAATATACCAAATGTCTCACTTCTGCAAACCCTCCCCCATCTCCCATCCTCCTCCCAACAGCCCATCCCCTTCTCCTGAATCCAATCACTCAAGTAATCATTCAGTCATCCATCTCTTGTATTCTTGCGAAGAGCCTTTTTTGTCCAGAATTTACTGGAGAGAGTTGCCGTTGTTGCCAATCAGGTTGGGGGAGCTGCGGAGGCTGCCGGTGATCTTGCCAGAGGTGGCAGTGGTCTTGAGCCAGTTGGTGACACCGGTGACACCAGAGACGCCGTTGACAGAGATACCGTAGAGAGCAAGACCAACAATGTGGGGAGTAGCCATGGAGGTGCCGCTGATGGTGTTGGTGGCAGAGTTGCTGGTGTACCAGGCAGAGAGAATGCTGGAGCCAGGGCCGAAGATGTCGAGAACGGTGCCGTAGTTGGAGTAGGAGGCGATGGCCCAGGTGCTGGTGATGGCTCCGACAGTGACGGCGCTGGGAGCAGAGGCAGGAGAGACGTTGGCAGCGTTCTGGGCCTCGTTGCCGGCAGCAATGACTGAGAGGACACCGGAGCTGGAAGCGGACTCGACAGCGTTGTTGAAGGCGGAAGAGTAGCCACCACCCAGAGACATGTTGATGACAGACTTAGTGGTGCGGCCCTTGGAGACAATGTCGTTCACAGCCCAGTTGAAGCCCTGCAGAATGATGGAGGTGGTGGACGAGCTGCCCTGGAAGACCTTGACGGCGACAATGTTGGCCTTCTTGGCAACTCCGTAAGTCTTACCGGCGATGGTACCGGCAACGTGGGTGCCGTGGCCAGCAGTGTCGGCGTTGTCGCTACCGAAGGCAGTCCAGGCGGCAGTGGCACGGCCTTCGAACTCGTTGTGAGTGGCTCGGATACCAGTGTCGATCACGTAGGCATAAGTGCCAGTTCCGGCGTTGGTATCGTAGATGTAGCTGGTGTAGCCGCTAGTGCGGTGGGAGACGGTGCCCAAGCCCCAGGTCGCGCTGGTCTGGGTGGTCAGGGCCTTCTTGGCCAGGTGAGCATCCTCATTGTGCTCCTCCTGGATGAAGTCGAGAGTCCAGACCTGGTCCTCTTCGACAGCCAAGACCTAAGAAAACAGTTAGCCATGAGATCTTTTTTTCAGTGTATCGGCGGCGAACTTACATCGGGGTTCTCCTTAATCTCCTCGATGGTCTGCTTGTCAAAGGTACCAGCGTAGCCGTGGAAGCCATACTTGCCGTCGTAGGTACGCTCGACACCCTTCTCCTCGTCGCGCTTGGTGAGGCTACGCTTGTGAACGTCCTCGACCCAAGTAATATGGGAGTTGACTTCAGTGTCAGGCTTGAGGGTGACGATGTAGCTGCCCTTGACGACCTTTCCAGGAGCATCAGCGACGGGAGCGGCGAGGCCAAGGCCAAAGAAGGCGGTGGCAACGAGGGCGAGATTCTTGAAGTTAACCATTGTGGATGACCTTGAGATGAATATTGAGAGAAGATGGCTGTGGATGAAGAGATGATTGCGATGAGTAGCAGGATGAGGAATGCATTTTGAGGGCGTTCCTTGGGCTCTTTATATATCCCATCGTCGTGTATGAGACTCCATCATCCTATGCTCCATCATCATGTTGGACAAGACTATCCTCAAAGTCCACAGTCGCCAAGTTCCAGAAACCCAGACACTTGCCATGAGAAACATGCTTGCCAAGTCACATAATCGTGAATGAAGTCATCCTCAGCTTCCTCTTCCGGCGACAGCGATGATGTCTTTTCCACCCTGACTGCACATCAGTCAACGGACGAGTCGCAAAAAGGAAGGCGAAAGTAGATGGTGCGATGTAGAGAAGCTTCCAAAGTTCAGTCGTTGAGGAGAGAATACAAAAGTTCTTCAAGACTGCAAGCTCAAGCGCCAGAGGCTCAAGTCGACCTGCTGCCAAACCCCTGACACGGCAGATTCTCTGGCCGCACAGTCGACCACCCCAGATTGGGTCGAGAAGCAGCCCTCTAAGAGCATCTCGCTTGCCCCAAGACCATAGTTAACCGCATCAAAGCCAGTCCTTGGCGAGACAAAGACAGGGGAAGGGAAACATAGAAATGAGACAAACGCACACGCAGGGACTTCGCAATGGTGGTTCAACGGTGCTTCTGGAAAAATGGAGCAAGGCTACCGTTACATTATTGAATCATGATATCAATATATGCCATCTATGAAACACTTCTTCACTGGTTAAGATGGCACCCCTCCAGATATGGCTCTTGCCACCAATATGAGAGGCAACAAATGGAGCTTGACAAGACGGATTGGGCGAGACAACGAATAACGATCCAGCCAGTCAGGGTCAGAAATAATAGGCCAGGTCAGCTAACCTCGGAACGGATGTGATCTAAACAAGAGACTTGACGTTTACCGAACACACCCACTTGGATGTGTCTCTGATGACGGATCTTCTCCTCGGACGATCCGCACTGGGGCCATGTGAGGGAGTCCCTTGATAGACAAGATGAAAGTGATTCAGGCCGACTCACCAAGCACTTAAAGCCGGTCTGGGGTAGTGCAGCACATCATCGCGCCGGAAGTATTGATCAATAGTGATAATGAAACCAACTTCCTATTCTGGACACCACCGCCGTCCTTGTTGCACACTAATACAACACTTTGAGAGCAACTCGTCCATGATGAGGAAGTGCGCTAGAACGATATCGAGGGGTATTGTTGCATGGTGCAATATGTGTAATCATCCTTTTCGAGGTTAATGCTGGTTCTGGCGGGCTGCCTGATCCCAATGATAGGTTTTGAGAGGTTGGCCATAGTAGTTGAAGGAGTCTGGATGGGTGGGCGTGTTTCTGGCAGGTCAACTGTGACTGGTGGGTGAACCGGCTGCAAGGCGAGGGCGAGGTTCGTGGCATCTGGCAGAGACAATAATGAACGAGCCGATAGTAGAATAATCATTCCCATGATCAGTTCATTTTCGGTGTTGAAGGGAGCCAGGGGCTGTCAAATCACAGCGGAGAGTGAAATGAATGGATGAGTTGAAGTCGATAATGATGTAGGAATTTAGTGCTTGGCGATAAGATCGATCAGACGCGGACTTCACTAAACCTGCCGCGAACAACGCTGACTCGTTGGTCACTGCCGTGTTAGGTCACTGAAGAGCCACTTCGACAGTGACGTTGGGTGTTTTTTTTTTTTTTTTTGCCGATATCTTCTTAGTGGGCTCTCTTGCGCTGTACCATTCCTCCCGCCCCCAGTGCCTGTCCCACTAAGCCATCAAGAGTACTGCCTAATGTAAATGCCTGCTAAACCACAGGGGGGGTAAAGTGCCTTGGTTGGGCAGTCAGGCTATAATGCTCCTTTCTATTCCAGGTTCCCGTTGCTTTCACCCGAGAAATTCCCCGCACCCCCGAGTCAACCGACATAGATAGCCTTCAACCTACAGCTCCGTCTCATTCTGTGTCGATCTTCCCTAGCCCCCCTGACTCTCATCAACACCCTCAACTCGTCACTTCACCAACTCATCCTTGTTCGGCCTGTTCTCGTGCTATGCGCCACACCCCTCTACCAGGATCATGCCCAACCTTTCTTATCAGTTGCTCGCTTACCCTGGTAGAGCCAGCTGGCTTACAGACTAGTAGGCAGACAACCTATCTATTGTCAATGTATGCAAGGCTTCCTTCTCAGAGATGTCGTCTCACATCGACCTTATCACACCTTCAGCAACAAAGTGCGTTACTTGCATCTTTTCCTATCCTCCTGCATCAGGTACTTTCCCTCCGCACCACCCCCACGACATCAACGGGTGCTGTCATGCCTAGACCAGTTTCGAGCGCCAAGCTGTGTTCTGTCTCTGAGTGTGCCGAACACCGCGATGTCTATGTTTGTTGCTCAGGGTTGTTTGTTTACCACTCGATGTCACTGTTGAATCCCATTGTTACATCCCCAGCTCTGTGCATTGATTGATTTGAAACTCCTGTATATCAAACACTTGACAGCAGTCAACTCTGCATCGTACTCTACCGTATTCTACAGTGTGCATACACTGCTCCCTGTCACTTCTTGGCAGCAGACGCTGGCTTGAAGCATTACAATATCTGCTCTCAGTTGAAAGAATTCGATTCTTTTCAATCTTAGCGCCTTTCACTCATCTCGTTGGAGACTAACATCGAGCACCTTGATGATCGTCACAGGAACCTTGTTGCAACTCTCAGAGAACCCCCCGTTTCGACTTGCAACCATCCCAGTCTTCTTTCCTTCCGGATACAGCAAGTGCTTCTTGAAATCAAGTCGACGGATGAATGCCATTGTTCTCCTCATCATGGAGGTTAACTAGTCTAAATCTCGCAAGATCAACATGTGCCGGGGACCTTCTCGAACATACCTCAGAACTAAAAAGACAAGGATAGGCTTACTATTTCGTGCAGTTTGAGCAAAGGTAAAACGATGATAGGTTACTTCTAAGTTGGCGCTTGCTTCTCTTGAAGGCTGCCAATGGCTTTGCCTAGGCTCAACGGCTTTTTTCGTGCTGCAACACTAGGAACTGCAACCGCACGATGCACATGAGAGACTATATCAAGCTCAGAATAGCCTTGGCCTGAATTCAGGACCACTGGGTCTTAAAATCTCCTTCCTAGATGGGCAAGCCAGGCGAAGTGGCATGTATGTCGCGATAACCTCTGTACTGGTCGTGCCCAAGACTGCCTACGAACCTGCTTCTTTCGCTTCTTTTGTTGTTTTATATTGGCTACGAGTCCCCCTGATCCTGGCTCTTAGCACATAAACAAAGGTTCTTGCAGACAAGTAACATCCAAACAAGCATGTGGTTGATGCTATGTAGAGCTCGATATCATTTTTTTCTGTTCAGGGGTATAATTCGCAAATGTGAATTCCTACCCCTGCTTGTCCATCGCCATATTCGAGCGTCAGCACGAACTCGCCATACAAATTTACATGGGAGCCCTGCTTGCTTACACCGTCGCCCTCGAGCAGATCAAATCAACCCCACGGATTGATTGCACAAGCGCATCTACGCTGTTCGCCATCAGGGCAAAGATGCGGGCCATCCCGTCCCCTTTCTCCGTTCAGCCACCCCGCCCTTGCCTGTAAATCAACGGCTGATCGTCATCTTCCGAATCCGTTGAACCTCCCCTTTCCACCATCCTTCTTTGACAACTGCCGCATGAACCTCCTACCACGACCGGCGGACCTCGACCTCGAATCAAGCCCCAGCTTCCGATATTGCAGCATACTCTCCTAGTACGTACCATCCTTGCAGCATGACAACGCACGCCAAACATGGTGAGCTTGATGTGATTGCAAGCTTGATATCTGATATGACAAAAGTACAAGTTGCACATGTCGCGGTGATATATTCGTTTCTTGTGTCGGATATTCGAGGTATATGAGAATGCTGAGCGCGGCTATCCTGATTGTTGTTCCACGCGCTTCGATATATGTCTCCGATAGGGTCAAGACTCTGTGATTCACCAGAGCAAATGTCGTCACTTAGCCTTGAGAGCCAAATGGATGGCTTGGATTCACTGATCTTTCTCATACCGTTTTGCTCAGATCAAACTTCTCCTACTTCCACTGTGATTGAAGCTCTCCGTGTGTTCTTGTCACCGTTACGCAGTTCTGCAACTCAAAGTCAAGTAAGGCCTGAGTCCACTTCAATCTATTTCCTAATCACGAACAAGAAGTTCTCCAACTCCTTAGTCGGTCTTGCAACTTCTCATACCATTTTCTTTCTTCTACTCTACTGGCTTCCCAGATACTGGGAAGTGAGTGCAGTGCCCTCCTTTGCCCCCTTGACACCAATGCGTACCACCTCTCCTGGCACAAGATCAATCAAGTTATCGTTGAATCTTACTTCATCATCCTCACACTCAACTGAGAGACCCTTGATGGGCACATCAGCACTCAACTCCACAGCCGAGGCCCCGTCGACAAGTTCAACCCGGAGATTCTTGGGTTTCTGGAGATTCAAGTGCTTGAATGGTTCAGGCCAGTTAATGTAACGGGCGAGTTGCTTGCCATCTTGATAGAGGTATGCTGCTACAACGGTTCGCGCTTCTAGGCCGACATTGGTCTTCTCAACAGGTACGTCAAGTGTGAACAACTCTGTGGAGCGGTTGCTTGGCAGAATAGCATCTGAAGTTACCGTTTGAGAGTATGTCTCCTTGCCAGTTTCAACATCCCAGGCCTTGACAACTAAGTCAGCTTTGAGGTCATCGAGGTCGAGGTTACTTCCCCATATCTCAACCTGCACCTTGAAATCGATGTTGACACGTGTGTACTTGTCTCTGGGATGTTTATGCTCACGACGAGTCATGCCAAGGGTGACCGGGGCCATCTCCCGCTTGATGGTAAAGTAAGAATGCTTTGGCCGAAGGAAGTAGTCGCAGATGGCCCAAGAGGTAACAGGCCAGCAATCGTTTGTTTGCCAGACTAGTGCACCGGCGCAATACTCCTTTTTGGGACCTTGCCATTGGCGTTTCCAGAGACGGTAGGCTGACGCAAGGGCCTCAGCCTGCATCAACTGGGTCATGTAGACATAATATTCGAGGGGCTCATAAGAGAAACGGAAATTTTCTGCAAGATATATGGCGATTGCACGCTCTTGGCCATCGGCCTTGTTGTGGAAGTCAACCGTCGAGGATTGCGGGTGGCGGTCCTTGTCATCCTTACCGTTGGGGAGGTAGTAGTCAATTGTCTTGATGTTAGGATAGCCTTCCATGCCAAACTCGGAAACGAAGCGACCGATAAGTTTATCGAATTCCTGATATCTTGTCTGGGACCCGTGCCAGACGTTCCACTGATGAATATCTCCGACAGTCGGGTCTGTGGTTTTGTCACCTCCCCAGGGGCTGCCGTAATGGTACACCGATCCTAGAGCAAGGTCTTTGCATGCGTCCGAGAGAATCTTTTCGTAGATGTAACGGGCTGGGAAGTCTGTCTTGAGCCAACTTTCCTCATCTTTGTTGGAGAAATCGTATGTAAGATTCTCTGACTCGGCAAGCTGGTAGTCCTCGTTGTTTCCAGCCCAGATCACAATAGAGGGGTGGTGTCGAAGGCGCTTGATGTTGACTCTGGCCTCCTGATCGATGGATTGACGGAGTTCTGGCCATGCGGGATAATTGCCGCATCCAAACATGAAATCTTGCCAAACTATTATTCCATATTCGTCACAGGCATCGTAGAAAGCCTGCTCCTCATATATACCACCACCCCAGACTCTCAGCATAAACTGGTTGCCTTCAGCAACAAGTCTGACCCAATCGAAATATTTCTCCTTAGTGATACGAGGGATGAAGGTGTCGGCAGGAATCCAGTTACTGCCACCGCAGAAGAGAGGGATGTTGTTTACCCTAAAGAAGAAGCTCGTTCCTGGCTGACCATCAAGGGGTTTCTGAACCAGTTCGGATCTACGGAGACCAATCTTTTTCGAGATCGAGTCCAACTCTTTGCCATCTCCGAGAATGGTGGCCTTGATAGTATACAGAGGCTGTTTTCCATATCTGATGGGATACCACAAAGATGGTTCTTTAATGTGGAAGGTTGTTGAAGCATGCTGATTATCAATCTTGGTAGTCTCTGAAGCAACCTCCTTTCCATCGAGGGAAACTTGGAATCGAACATTGGAAGCGCTACCCTCAGTATCGATATGCACGACAACATTTGCAGTTTTGAGAGACTCTTCGACATCTATGTCAGCGTATAAATCGGCAGCACGAGACTCGTAAACCTCGATGTTGATAGGTCTCCATGGGCCGCAGGTCAACATGGCAGGACCCCAATCCCAACCCTCGATATTATTAGCGAGTATCTAGGTCTGATATGAACAGAAAACTTACCCAGTGGTACTGCGCTTTCCTGACTGCCAATCTCGAGTTGTCGCCATTCCAGACTTTGTACTTATGATCAGGATGCTCCTCAACCAATTTCCATCCTCTAAGATAAGCACTGTCAAACGTGATGACCATCGTGTTTTCGCCATCCTTGTTGAGCTTGTCGGTAACGTCAACACGCTCGGGGATAAACATGTTCTCAGTTTTGAGAATCTCATGGTCGTTCAGTTTGACAGTAGCAAAAGTATCAAGCCCATCAAAAGCTATGACAGCTTTGGCGCCAGAAGGAACCTTGGGGCTGTTGAAGCTGGTCTTGTAGACCCAGGAAGTTTCTCCAATCCACTGAACATCTAATTCGTTCTTACCAATAAAGGGATCTGGGATCTTCTTGTGGTGCAAAAGGTCGAGATGGACGTTGGTGGGAAACTGAGCGACTGGGAGATACGAGTCGTCACCGTCAGACTCTTGCTTGAACTGCCATCTCTCGTTGATGGGGATGACAGTACGAGAAGTCATCTTGCCGTAGGGTGAAAGTTGCAAAGGAACGGGTCGAATGAGAGATGAACGGTAGAGGTCAGATCGTCCAACTTCAGAGAATTTAGTGCGAAGCTGAATCCCAAAGATAAGGTCCGGTGTTGCCTTCCACTTATATGGAGTATATCAAAATATACCGCCGCCTGATGGCAAGTATGGAATGGCAGGTATGACAACGATGTACCTTATGGCAGTCGCTACCTACCCCGCAATCGTCAACAATTGACATGACAGCATGAGGAGGGGCAGTTACTTACTTGGATCCTATATTGAAATCCTTATCAATGCTCAGAGGACACAACTCTACCGTGCACAAATGACAACTGGCAGAAGCGAAGGAACACAAACACGAGTCAAAGTAGCGGTTGTCATGAGGCCCTTTATATAAGATCCCCTGCCAAACCCCTCATAATCCCCAGCTTTACTCACTTACCCTTTCTCATGATTCTTCTTCACCATTTCCTACTATGGTTAAAATGCTGGGCTCCGCGTTGTCGCGCCGTCGATCCGGCGACTAGGTGGACCGTGGGAATTCAACCCAGTCGCTGAGAAATAACGTCTACTTGTCCGTGTTGAATGTGTTATCCACTTTCTCTGTATTGTGCTGGGATCCAGGGACAAGAGAGCTCGTATGCACCTCTCGTGACTTTTGATACGGCATTGAAGAGGTATAGCAGGAGGACGAGGGAATTTGACGAGGAATAAAGAATTTGTGGCCAGCCTAATAACTCCATCTCTTGCTTTGATGGACCACTACTCCAGCTGCGTTTTCACGGAGATGACCATAACGCTTCACCTCTGAATTGCCAGAGATGGGTAAATGTGAACACCAGCTCACCTTATCCCCTGCTCCGACTAATGCCACATTAGGCATCTCTGCCCGCAAATGACCTAGGTCGACGACAAGAGAAAGGACCGTATCATCAAAGCAGCATATTGACTCGTTCTAGATTGTCACCGTCTCATCACCAAGGTCTTCAGATACAATCAGTCCACCAAGTTAATTCACCTCGACAAGACTCATTAACATTAATCATTCCCCAACGCCATAGTCGCTCGATGAATGCTGCATAACAATACCACCAAACAATGACAGAACCATAGCTTGACAAGGCAACCTCCTCATGGATAGACACCGTCTCAAACATCGCCTAACAGCAATTACCACCCCTGCGTCGACTGCTCAACGTGAAGACCTCCTCCCATTCCCGCAAGCCCCAATTCTGCGTCCGGCTCTTACCCCTACGTCTTCTTCTCAGGCCAGCTGATCCGTCGTCTACTGTCGCGCCCGTCATGGAACTCTTGATACTGCCACCGTCACTAGCCGTGTTCCATCCTCCACTATCGCCGTACTGAATACCGCTGGCCGGGTCGTCCGGGTCGATTTCTCCCAGCTCAATCTTCGTGAGGATCATTCTCGCCAATCTGCCAAAGATCTCATCTACGCCCTCGCCAGTGAAAGCACTTGTTTCCATCACGACCGAAATGCCTGCTGTGCTGGCCCATCGACTGGCTTCAGCTCTAGTAACTTCCCTCCCTTCTGGTGCAACCGTAGCCCTATGATGTGTGCCTGCAGAGATGGAGGATCCTCGGTCGCGACCCGTAACTGTGCCTACAGATGTGGAATACGAACTGGGCCCGGCACCCATTGAAGTTGAGCTGGAGTTGACGCTCGAAGGAGTTGGCGGTGGTAAGCTGGTATCGACCAGCGTATCGGTTGTAAGATCTACTTTGTTTCCCACAAGTAAAAGACTAAGATTCGGGGAAGCGAGTGCTCGGGCATCGTTAAGAAAAGGCTGGAGGGAGCGGAAGGACATGTGCGAGGTAAGATCGTAGACGAGAATGGCGCCCGCAGCGCCTCGATAATAGGACCGAGAAACAGATCGGAATCGTTCGGTACCAGCAGTATCCCATAGCTATTTCCATCACTCATTAGACGTCGTTTGATATTGCAGATTGCGGAACAGTTGTACCTGAAGCTTTATGCGCTTCCGTCTTGATCCTGTGCCGACCTTGATGATCTTGCTTGCAAACTCGACACCGATCGTTTGCGACGACAAAATCCTCCATTCATTCTTGACGAAGCGATGTAGTAAACATGACCTATACGTGCGCGCGCGTCCTTTGTCAGCCCAGTTCTTTTGATTCTTTTGTTTCGTTCGCCCTCTCAAAACATATATGATGCGCTCCGAGGAATGAATTCGAGGAATGACATACTTTCCTGTTCCGCTAGGCCCCAATAGAATGATCTTGGCTAGATAATCATACATGCTTCCGAGCTCCTGTTTATCGCGGTTAGCCCGCGTATCTTCGGTATCGCATCTTCAGACATATCAAGTCGCATCCTCCGCGTACCTGCTCTCTAGCCGTTGCTGAACTGTCATCGCTCGTAGCAGATAGCCGGCGTGGCCGTGTCATCGTGGCAGCTTCAAAGGGTGTCTTATCGGTGGGTGGTCTATTTCTGGATGACGAATGGCGAAAACAGGTGAGGTTTCAGGCGGTCAAAACAATGTCGCAGTCTAGTTTGTGTTTGTTGGAATATGTATGTATTAGGAAGAACAATGAGAATATCGCAAATAGGAGTGGTTCGTATGGGATTAAGAAGAGGGGAAAGGAATAAGAAGAGAATGGAAAAGGAACCAGGTTTATTCGGTGGTTTGCGACCATGCGAAAAGACGTTGCTGGGGGTATATATCCCAGCCAGTATCCAGCATCACACCCTCCCCCGATGGGATGCAGCGGTTAATACCAAAGAACTGGGAGTGCTTGGTGATTGGGCGGTCTGAGATGGGTGGACGAGGCGGTCGGACAGGGGAGTGGATCACTGTAAAGTGGCTCTATAAGTGGACAGTGCCCTCTGTTGTTCAGGCGCGAGGACCCGTTTAAAGGGGCCTCGAGAGCCTAGAGAGATATCGTCATGCGCTTTGATCATCTAAAGGGTCCAGGAGCCGGAGACGACGAGATGAGTTTTGTGTTATTTTAGCATGACAGCTTGGTGCTAATGCAATTGATTCATGGGCAAAATCCACTTGACGGTTTTAGCATGCCTTGCAGACAGATTCAATCATATAGCTGTACTGTCGGTGAACCTTGCAAAGCTTGCTAGCTCATGTCAAGTTTGGGGGTTCTCCCACTTTACTTTAACAAGGTTAGAACTCCATGAGAAGCTGGTTAAGTGGATGAGCGGGCATGTACAGAGTAGGTGATGTAGGTGATATAAGTAATATGCGTGTCAGCCGCGTTGTGGTTTATTTTGAAATCCAGGACAGAAGTCTCGTATTAAAAAGAATTAGATGGAAGAAAGTTTCACTGCTGCGAAAAAGTAGTGAGAATTGGTTCAGTTGCTCAGTTGGGCTGGTCCACCGGGTCCGTCCCCGAGTAGCAGACCAGCATTCGTCTGATCGAGCGAGATGCCGAGGCATGTCCACCAAGCCTAGGTCGCTTTCCCCAGATTCTACAACAGCCGTCACGAAACCATCTTTATCAGTTCTTCATGCTCACACGGATGCCCAGTAGAAACCTCTTCATTACTTCTTCCATTTCAAAATAGTCAACACATCAATAAAGCAAGATGAAAATCCAAGGACAAACCTTCATCATCTCTGGCGGGTGAGTACACCATCTCTTTCACATGTATTTTATTTGCTGATCTTCTATATAGAGCTTCGGGACTCGGACAAGCCTGCGTTGAGGAGATTTGCAAAAATGGAGGAAACGCTGCCATCTTTGACATGAATGAAGAGAGTGGCGAGGAGTTGGCAAAGAAGCTGTCTTCTTCGGCCAAGTTCTTCGAGTGTAATGTTCTAGAGACAGAGAGCATCACAGCTGCCGTTAATGGTGCTGCCGAATGGGCCAAGCAGACGGGGAAGCCTTTGGGAGGTGTTATTCCAGCAGCCGGAGTGTCGACTCCAGCTACGGTATGTTCATATGGTGCGCATATGCCACGAATCGAGGCTGACCACTGCACTAGATCCTGGATCGTAACGGTAACGCATTCAGTCTTGACGACTTCGACTTTGTCATCAACGTCAACCTCCGCGGCACCGTTGACCTCGTCCGCCAATCCTTAGAGCACATCGCCAAGCGCTCCCCCTCCGAGCCCGACGGTGAACGCGGCGTCGTCATCATGGTCGCCTCATCAGCCGCTTTCGACGGGCAGAAAGGTCAAGTATCCTACTCGGCCAGCAAGGGCGCCGTGACGGCCATGACGCTACCGATGGCCCGAGACCTGGCGAGGTTCGGCATCCGAGTGGTAACCATCGCTCCTAGTCTGTTTGAGAGTCGGATGACGAGCATGATGTCCGATAAGGTGAGGAAGAGCCTTGAGGGCGCTATGGAATTTCCTAGAAGGGCGGGTCAACCGGCCGAGTTTGCGCAGTTGGTGAGACAGGCGATCGAGAATGTCATGTTAAATGGAGTGGTTATTCGCTTGGATGGTGCGATGAGGATGCCTAGTAAGATGTGAGGGTTGGACTGCGCGAATGTATCGAAACTTGATCATGTAGTATATGGCTATTGACATATCATCAAAAGCATTACAATATTGTAAGAAATACAACCTCAAAGACACAATCTGGATTGTTGCGTCGGATTTTAAAAACCTACCTCGGCTAGCCTCTCAAGCTTAAATTCATCATCCCCTCACGATATTCGTAATCAGCTCAAATCCATTGATTTACATATCACCAAAGAAAAACCCACATCTACATATTCTTTCTGGTTACCAAAGTCCGATCATCGGCTTCAATTCTCCTCGGAAACCGAATGCGTTGTCGGGAACTTTTCTGACTTGGCACTAATAAATACAACCGTACGACATCTAGTAGCTACGCATAAAGTGGGATAACCATTTATCCCCGACGTCGGTTTCACCCATCAACGCAACAACTCCATCATCGCAATCACAATGGCTCCAATCAAAGTTGCTGTTCTCGACGATTACCAGGGTGTCTCGGATCAGTATTTTGAGAAACTAGACTCAACAAAATATGAGGTTGTGTCTATCAAGGATACTGTGCTGCCTTTTAACCACCCCAGCAACGATCAAGCTGGCAGAGATGCGCTCGTCAAGAGACTTCAACCATTCGATGTAATCTGTATGCAATCAGGTCACCTACAAAGAGTTTCATTCTTGTCAGATGTACTAACACCACTCAGGCTGTATGCGCGAACGTACTCCCTTCCCGGCAGAGTTGGTCGCGCAGTTACCATCGCTCAAGCTTCTCCTCTCTACTGGGTTACGCAACAATTCGCTTGCCCTCGATGCATTCAAAGAACGCGGAATCCCCGTCGCAGGTACAGTGGACAAGAAGCGTACCGACAAGAAGACGGCTGGGACGGATAGCACAACTCAGCACTGCGTCACTCTAATCCTAGCTCTGGCCCGGAACATCGCACAGGATGATGCGGCCGTCAAGAATGGCGAGTGGCAGACGGGTCTGGCGACGGGGTTGGTCGGCAAGACGCTGGGAGTTGTCGGACTGGGAAGACTAGGAGCCAATGTAGCGAGGATCATGAACTTGGCTTTTAGTATGAAGGTCATCGCCTGGAGCACCAACCTGACACAAGAAGCTGCCGACGAGAAAGCTAGGCAGGCAGGGTTACCCGTGGAAGATGAAAACGGGGAGAAGACGTTCAAGGCGGTCAGCCGAGACGAACTATTCAGCACGGCCGACGTTGTGTCCCTCCACGTTGTTCTGTCCGATCGCTCCCGGGGGATGATCACGTCGGATGACCTATCCAAGATGAAGAAGTCCGCCTTTTTCGTCAACACATCCCGAGGCCCTCTCGTGGTGGAGAGAGATCTCTTGGACCATCTCAAGGCTGGCAAAATCGGAGGAGCGGCGCTCGATGTTTTTGACCCTGAGCCGCTACCATCCGATAGTGAATGGCGAAGCAAGACTTGGGGCCGTGATGGTTCAAGCAGGGTGTTGTTGACGCCGCATATGGGATATGTGGAGGAAGATACGATTTCGTCATGGTATGAGCAGCAAGTCGAAAATATTCTTCGCTGGGCGGCCAATGAGCCATTGGAGAATGTCTTGGTTTAGCTCAAACTTTTCTCCCACCCCTCTTTTCTTTTACTCTCTTCCGCCAGCTAAGGAACGTGAGGACAGGGGTCAGGGCTTGAGGATAGTTGGGAGGATTCATATTCCCATGTTAGCAAGGAACAAGGGACGAGGAATCCAGAGCCGCATGTATGCTAAAAACCCAACATTGAACTATCATGAGTTAACGATATGTCTAAAAGAAGACAGTGAATTTGATACGACAATGAATATCAAGTAGCATTGTCATCCATGCCACGAATTATGTTTTCTTCTCGCGATGGTCAGCATCAAAGACTTTAATCAAAGATCGAATTATATCTACAGTTGTACATGTGAAGATGCAAGTGCCGCCTGAAGCAGGTCAAAGGAGTACAGCATCTGATCTCAGCTGTAGCACCAACCTAAAAGACCAAGCCGTATCGTATCAACTTGGTCATTTAAAAGATCTATTCTTGACCACTGTCCACGTTCCAAAAGCGCTTTTCATCAATAATTTTATGGTCTTGCACTGAGGTGAGACACAGCTGGCTTGTGATCTAAGTTGATGAAGCAACGCAAGAAACAGAAAAACGGTGAAACAGTTGATAGAAATACTGTGGCTTGTTGCAAAAGGTAATTCGTATAAGATACGATGACATAGGAGTAGTTAGATTTGAGTATTTAGTGACAGGTTTGTTGACCAGTGTCAACCGAACAGTATGCTCAAGAAACTTTGCAAGGCAGTATGCCCATTCCTTTGACTGCATAACTACACAGTCGGATCCAGGGGTTGAAGAGAAATAAGTACTGTCTTCACAATCATGTGAAACTCACGAATATGAACGTTTCGCAGCGTACAGGACCCGTTGTCGTGTCTCCTCGCGGCCGCAACTGTTGTGCTACCACACATCGAGTACACGAGAACTGGGTGGGTTTCATCGTGGATTTAAACACAGAATGCAAACGAAGGTTTAGAGAGGGGGTAAAGAGAGACGAATGGGAATGAGATTGTGAAGGAGTCATTTCTGACAGGTAACTCACATAACGAAGTCGCCAAGCACAGGAAGAATGGATGTTTTAGGCCATTTTGTATAACAATATGATATGATATGACAGAGTCAATTGCCTGGCCTCAATGACCACATTGAAACATTGTTGATTTTAATCTTTTCTCTTCTTGACTTCTTAGACAATCATGTCAATTGTCAACAAAATAGATCAAGGGTTCATTCAGCAAGGGGAAAGAGACACACGATCAACACCAACCCCTCAACACTCACCCCTTTTCTTCCTCATCCGTGATCTGACACCCCCTTCACCATCTCCCACTGTCGTCATTCCCACCACCGATTTAGCCCAACGCAGTGAAACCCACAAACACTTTTTTCGTTCTCAACGATCGTCATTCGGGAACTATGACGTTAATTCTCACGAGGTTGGCGCTAACAGATGGCTTTTTTTTTTTGATGGACTAGGTTCGAGGGAGAGCTACGGAGTGGGGGGGTTAGAGAGAGATAGCTACAGTAGCTATTCGTGAGAAGGGAAAAAACGCCTCAACGTTTGGTTTCATTTGCCAGCTGACGGGTAGACTAGTAAACTTTTCGAGATCTCTGTTGGTCTATGACAAGCATGCTGCGTAGAGGGCTTCGTTTACCCGTTGATGACCACCCATCCGTTGTTTGTCTCTGCCAGTACACAAATCAGATACCTAAACTAATCGCGGATTAGGTCGATCCGTTGAATGTGAAAGTAAAAAGCAATCCAATCCGTGGATCAGACAAAGGCACCTCATCTTCAGCTGTATGATCCCTGGAGAGAGAGGGAAAGCACGAATCTAAACTAACCCGTTATCCGTCTCGGAGGGTGTGATGCGATGACCCTACAGACACAGATTCCGTTCTCCCCGGCCTAGACAGTTTCCGTGATGCCACGGGCCAACATGAGAAGAAGAAAAGAAAGGAAAAAAAGACAGGGTAGTCTTCCCGATTGTGGAAAAAAGGGAAGGGTTGACGTGCCCCATCGTTCAGCTACAAACTAAGACACGCACACTCACACGACTACAATAAGCTGTGATCGCCACGAAAAACATACAAAAATGTATGATGGGGTCAACCCGTCTTTGTACTGTATGTAACTCAGACATGTAGATCATTTCTGGGCTGACGGGGTGGGCTGCATGGGATATTGATATTAATATTGAGGACTATCAAAACATAGAGATCTTTCAAAGGTCATGAAAGACAAGATGATATTGGTTCTCCAAGTATTGTTGAGACTGTTCATTATTTCCCCGATTAACTAATAAATCAATAAATCATTGAATCGTGTTGCTATATCGAGTAATTAGCCAATTGTCCTCCACATTCTTGACCTCGAACACCATGACGACAATACCCGTTAAACCGTTTTCAAGCTTTCTGTCTTTTCAACTGTCTCTCTCCACTTTCTGAAAGAATGCGAAAATTAAACCAAAGGCAAAGCTACCTAAACTAATTACCTATTCTAAAACCCCGTCACGCAACAACAGCGGGGAGGACATAGGAGCCGCGTCAAATGCTCCCATGAGGAATTAGACTAAGACGGTCTGGTCCATCCGCCGCCGTCCCCACAGGCACATTGGCTTCTCATATCTAGATGACGAGTATATGGGTCAAAACTATTGAGTGATTGCCACGAAATGTGGAATAATTTCTTTAAAAAAAAAACTGATTCCATTGTATGAACTAATCGTGTGCTGAAGGTACGACAAGAGGGGCTTGTCGAACATCTAACCGGAGAGTTGAACGTAAAGCTATTCGGTGTCATCTCATCACGGTAGTTGATAAACACGCAAAGAGAAGAAGAGAAGAGAAGAGAAGAGAGGAAGAGAAAGACGCCTTCGTCATAAGTTAGCGTTCAGTTCCGCAGTCGTCTTTCTCTTACACCACGGAGTCTATACGGAACCTAAATCCCATGATGCTTTCCCCATGGCTTGAGATCAACCGCATTGCTCTATCGCTATTGTCTGGCATCATGACAGTAGTTTCCCAGTTAAATACGATATTTTTGACAAAACCGTCACAAGATCATCTTCCGTCAAGCCCCAAGTAGACGATTGGAAATGCACTCTCTTAACTCGCCTCTTTTTTCCCCTTTTTCCTACTCGTCCTCCCAGTCCCATGTTCCACGGGTACCCTCCTCTTGGTGAGCCTCATAGACGCTAGAGCACAGTAAATC
>JABFFC010000355.1:0-30355 GCA_013623535.1 Fusarium penzigii
CCCCTCCCCAGATCCGGCACCATCCACTCCTTTTTTTCCCTTCAATTCTTACTTTCTCACAGCGTGGCAGCCCACAAAAAATACATAAGATCCGTTTTTCCTTCTGACACGATACATGTTTGATTGGCCATCCCCGCACGCCCTGAGTTTTTAGATCCATGCATCTCCCCTGTAGCCCTGCATGTCAAATCCAAGTTGAGGGCCTGGGCTTGACTCGCTTGCTTCGGTAGGTATCCGTTTTTTTTTTTTTTTACTTGCTTCTCATGCACGCTGGGTAGTTGTGGCTTAGCAGGGGGTGTGTGAGTGTCTTTCGAAAGTTGGGTTCAGATGTGGCTAGTAGAGTCGATGTGGCTGGTGAGTCATGCTGTGGCGAGAGATGGACGCAAGCAGAGAGGCACAAGTAGTTAGGTTAGTGGACACTGCCGCAACAGGCCACCTGAAGCCATCACGAGTATATTGGGTTACCGGTGCAGTTTTACATGCTATGATAACCCACATGCAAGTCAAGTCTTGATGAGCTGCATACGTGTCCAGATATCGTCAATGACAATGACCTGTGATTTCTAATACATGAACCAGTTCTCTTCAGACAAGTCACCCACCCCCCTTGTCCTGCCTTGATCACATAACTTATCCACTTGAACTTTCGATCTCGAACACCCCCAGTCAAACACGATTCTCGGAAAACCCTCAACAAGAATCACTCAAAAGATCCTTAAATCAAGATCACGAGACTAGCACATCTATTTTCTGAGGAGTTTACATTCCCTCACCGACTTGTAATCCACAACAGCCTCCCCATTTAATGCATTATGCTAGCTTCACCCAAGTCCCTCTTTTATATGGATGGTTCCTTGAAAAAAAAGGCGTGACCTGTCCGCGTGAGGCGGTTGGATTCCATATTTCATGCGGGGTGTACAGTACAAGTAAGGTAAACCACAACAAGCATAATGACAGTAAAGAAGAATCCGCGACCGGCGATAGATCATGACTCTTGGATGCCCGATTGCGGTGAGTGGATTAAAACCTAGAATATTGATGTTTAGGTCTCTATAGCAATGGCTGGTAAAGCGAGTGTTGTTCAACAATCTCACATTGACCAAACAAACATGGTTTATGCATGTTCACATCCAAGCTTTATTTTTATTTATTTTGCAACCCAACCGCGTAATGAGTTTGCCATCAATACGAGATCTAACGCATAAACCTGAATCCGTGTTATTCTTCCCTGCTCAGTCCCCTCTTTTCTTCTTCATTTATGCATGTATACTAAAATAAGCAAACTATGACAATATCGATATTGAAAACCTGAATGTTCAAGAAAAGAAAGAAGTAGAAGTTTCATTGATTGCATCGCATCGTCTTGGCGGATAAGGAAACAATCTGCATTTCATCCATTCACACACATCATGTCCCCCGGATCCCTCCCTCGGTCGGTCCGCCACCTTTTCGCTGGCGCTCTTTTTTCTTCTTCTTTTCTTTACAAGGCCCGGTTGCCTCCGGCCCACCCGGACTCTGGACGGGATCCACTTTCGGCGGACAAACCGACGGACTGGAACCCCCGACCTTTAAACAACTTGCACTGCCTGTCGGAGCATGCCCTGTGTAGCTAGACATCCAGCAGTACAGGGTTCCAGACATTATACTCTTGGCCCAGAGCTGTTATGTATAGTAACTACAACTCATGATTGTTTACTTTCTATTCACTTGGCGGGTTTGAATTGTCTGGCGCTTAAACTGTCTTTCTGTTTGGCTGCCTCCAGGGTTAACGGCGCTTGGACGAGCCAGCTTCCGATCCATCTCAACAACGACAACAATCCACAAGGACAGGCAGTTACTACATGTTAGCTCTCTACTCTAATTATAAACTGTTAGTAAAATGTAAAATACCGTATAAGTGAGCTGATACGAAACAATACACCTCTAACATAACGCTTAACATCTAAACGTCAAGTTTCAGCTAGATACTTACATACCCAGGCGGCTATCAGGATCAAACGCAGCTAACTAAAAGATCCAAGAGACAAGAATAGAACACACTGTTTTTCTCGCGCGGCTATTGGCGGCTCCGGTTTTAAACGCTCTTACGTTTCAGTTATCGGTTACTCGTAAAGCCGTGTTTCTGGACGTCCAGACTTAAACGCCCGTTGGGTATAGACATGAGGACATATTCCTTCCTTGAGGCTGTGCTCAACTCTGAAACAGCTTGTTGGCCATCATCTTTGCCATCCTTCTTGCCAATTCTGTTGGCGATCCTTAGTGTACCAACACCTTGGATTCATGCGGTCTGATCTCGACCCAGTCGGACTATAATGTTGTCTAGTCCTTGCCTTGTTGGACTATCAATAACACAGCCTCAACGCAAGTCTATCTCGCGAGCCAACAGCATGTCATCACCACAACACAATCCTTTCATATCTGGTCAACTGCGTCGTCTGTCTGACTCACTCATCATCCATCATTGTCATTGAGTTCATGTTATCAATTACCCCGTTTTGCCCTGAATCTGATGCTGAAAAAAAGAACAAGAAAAAAACCAGAACCATGCATTGTCGTGCCACCCGTCTACTCTGTACATACAAGGGGGAAAAAAGAAGCAGGCAAGATAGAATAGGGCAAAGAGGGATGAAATGAAGTGCCGCCCAATCCTTATTGCCCGAAAGAAGAAGTAAGAAGAAAAAGAAGAAGCAACGATGTCCTGTCCGTTTCCCCCTTTTTTGGATTACCCGACATGCATCCCACATTGGTCTTCACCTCGTGGTACGCCCGGCATGATTTGCCTCGCTGCGCCATTGCCATATAATCCATAGACTTAACGATAAGTCGCCGTATGTTGGTCTCTGGTCTGCTGATTCCGCCCTGCCATCCAAACCGATCTTGGACCAGTGGCTGATGGAATGTTGGTAAGACGTGCCAGGCCAAAAGATCCCACCATGTCTTGCACATTGGTTGCTTGTGCGGGCTCTTTCACCTTGGATGTTCCCAACCCATCATGCTGGAAAAAGTGTTAAATGTCCCCTACTACAACTAGAAGCACGCCTTTGCCATTTCCAACGAGAGCAAGCTAGGCATGCGTTGTCCCAGCCAACCAGCCTCCTCTAACGTTGGTGATGCCTACTGCATCGTTTGCATCGGGAAAGGCCTGTATCCCATCTAGTGATAGTAGCCGTTTGATCGACCTGTCGTGGGTTGTTGCTGCTGGTTCTCCATGAGGAATTCCTCGAAGTAGGGATGATTGCAAGCCTGCTTGGCTGAGAGACGAGAAGCAGGGTCGTAGACGAGCATGGCCTCTAGCATGTCGAGACCAGCATCGTCGAGGTTAGTGCAGAGGGGTAGGCGAGTGTCGCGTAACCACTTGGGAAAGGATGACTTGAAGTCGGGGTATGATGTGACACCGGGCCAGACCTCTTCTGATGGTGTACCAAGAGTTCTACGACGTCGTTAGTTTCAATATCCGGTGTAGTGTTGATGGGGCGTGCATGTCAGCCTACCGGAAAATCTTGAAAATCTCATCGATCTCTGAATCACCTGGGAACAGGGGCTTGCGGGTGCACATCTCAGCAAAGATGCATCCGACAGACCACATATCGACACCTGTAGAGTATTGTCTACCACCTAGCAGAATCTCCGGTGCTCGGTACCAGAGAGTGACGACTTCGTGGGTGTATGTTCGCAGGGGCACACCAAAGGCGCGGGCGAGACCGAAATCAGCGAGCTTTAGGTTGCCATCCTTGTCGATCAGCAAGTTCTGGGGCTTCAGGTCACGGTGAAGCACACGGTGGGAGTGGCAGTACTTGACACCATCGCAAAGCTGGAACATGAACTTGCGGACAACGCCATCACCAAGACCAAGATGCATGAGATGCGTAGACGAACCCTCAGGGAGGGCCTTGCCACGACCACCGTCGCTCACGGGGAGAGCCTCCATGTATTTTTTGAGGTCGAGGTCGAGGAACTCGAAAACGAGGTAGAGCTTGTGACCGTCGGCGTGAACAATATTGAACAGACGGACAATGTTGGGATCGCGCATTTCCTTGAGGAGAGAGATTTCTCGAATGGCGGTACTGGGAACTCCTTCATCTTCGGCCTCGAGGCGGATCTTTTTGAGTGCGACGATTCGGCCACCGTTGGCGAGATCTCGGGCTTTGTAGACGACACCGTACGTGCCTGTAGGAGTTAGTTTTATGTTATAATTGGAGGTAGGCCATGGAAAATATTGTGAGAGTATGCCAGTTGACTGGACCCGGAGCAGTGCCGGGGGCGAACAGGGACGACAGCAAATGGATAAACGCACCTTCACCGATCTTTTCCAACTTCTGATAATTCTCCATTGTTGGAGATGTGTCTGCAAAGAAACGACTCGAAAAAGTAGAGAGAGAATCGAGGATACGGTAACGACTAAACAAACAAGATGCGACTTGTTTTCAAGGCTACCTAGGCAACGCTACGCAAAGGCGAAATGTTGGAGTCCAGGAGCTCTGTTTCGATTCGCGAGAACAACAAAACACCAGAACAGTTGAGCCGTGTATGTATGTCGTTCTTTTTGAGTTTCCTGTCGTCGTTGGTCGTTGGAAAGGATTGTCGATTGAGTCGTTCAAAAGATGGAGATTAAAACAAAACAAGGGCCAGATCGAAGGTGGGGGGTTGTTGTTTTCTGTCGGTCAGCGAACGAGGGGGCAGCCTTTGGAGAAACAGGGTAGTGTGGTGTTTGTATTGTTTTGTGTCAAGGCGGGGCACCTTTCTACCTATTCTCCCAAGCGCTTGTTTAGTGATGAAATTGGATATGTAGGTGGATGAAATTAATCAATAAACATTCGTCAGTGTATTTTATTTATCGCAAATTGCAAAGAAGAAGGAAAAGAAAAAGAAAATTGGTGTAGAAATCGTGGATAATAAACAACCCCTTCTGTTGCTATACTGGTTGCAACGTGCAATGTACATACATATACAATGTTTAGTTCTGGTTGCGATGATGGTGATTAACACGCATAAGAGAAAAAGGGCCTGTTGTTTACTTTTAGGCCCATGTTTGGCGCCTATATTTCTTTGTCACATTTCTTTGTTCACTCCATCCCATACATACGTGTTCCTGTGCCTGACTATTTCCACTCTAGTGCTTTTTTTTCTTCTTAACCTATGACAGCCTACTAATTTAACGTGGAATCACAGACGGCGAAGCCGAAAAACACGCAGCTGAAATAGCTCGACGCGTTATTCTTATGTTTACTTAGCTTGGACGGCAGGTGCCGCTATCTTCTTATTGATGACTCGGGAGGTCACTCTGCCATTGTATTGTCATTGAAACATGGCTATCATGACATAAAAAACAGCGTCATATGGCTCAAGTCTGGTATTTTAGATTGAATCCCGTATAACCCGCATTTTGCACTACATTACGCACATGTCTGGGCTATTCACTTCCGCACACCCTCGAGACAACCATCGTCATACAAAGCCACTTGGGTATAAAACATCAGATGATAACAAGCGTACCGGACTCAGTCTTGAGACAAAACAGTTGTCTTGTCTCAAAAAGAACAATCCTATGATTGACATTACCCTGCCTTTCTTCGCAAATCCAATATACTCTCCAGCTTCAGCGTCCCCTTTGCACCCCATCCCGACGGTCCAGCTTCTACATCCGGTCGAACACTCACATACCAGCCCCATGCTCTTCTGTCCAATTCAGCCCGACCCAGTGTATCGGCCCAGCTGGCAAACAATAATCGTAGTGCACCAAGTACTCTTCCGAGGTTTTCGTGTTTTTCTTCATTCGCTGCCGTCACTGTCTTCTTGCCGTCCGTCTCGACTGGTGCAAAGGCTCTAAGTATGTAGTTCCTCGCACCCTCTGGACGATGTATTGCCATTCCGACCGTTGAGGTTACTGGGGTGTTACTTTGCTGCGTGTCAAGTGCCCACACAGCTTCGCCATCTAGGTTTGATGTTCGTTTCTGTGATGAAAGTGCATCGTGCAGACAGTCCTTCATGAGCCGCCAGCGATCCGGTCCAAGCATCACTCCCCCGTACCACCGCGTCAACACGACAAGTGTATTACTTATGTCGAGATCGCGGAGCTGTTGGAGCATAAAATTTCCGCAGCCTGTCTCACCATCGTCGAAAGAGGCCTCCTGTTTAAGAGGTGAATTTCCGTAACTTGTTCGAATTGCCCAGGCGTTGTGCGTCGCCGTCTCCAATTCAGGTTTCTCGACCATTAACGACTTGAACACTTCGGCCCTAGTAGCTGGCGATGTTATGGGTATGGCATGTGCGACGAATATTGATCCTTTCGAGCTTAACCTTTGACTTGATGTCCATCGCTTCGTTGCCGGCTGGCTGTTTTGTACGGTGGCTGATGATGCAACCGACGATTGTGAGCCAGACCATGTGTAACCGCCTCTCTTCAGCACAGGGATCTGGCGATTCATAATAGTGACTTTCGGCTGACCTTCAGAAACATGCTCATCACCCCCTGCCGATGAGGATTGGATACCGATACTTGCAGCCTTGGACCGTGAGTTGGCACTGACAACTGCCTGTGCCAGACTAAGTCGACTACTCGGCGGTTGCTCTGGCATGGTGAAACGTAGGAGTTCAAGTGCGAAAGCCAACATGAGAGGAGCCCGATTTGTCACGACTGTTGTCGCCTTGATGACTTCCTCATCCTCCTCCAGTGGCAACTCCAGAGTCGCCTCAAGCTCATCACTAGACATGGAGCTGTAATCAAGATCGCGTTTATGCGCCTCAATCTTTGGTTTCTTGGTGTTTGAAGCGACAGTATCCTCGGCTGAGCGCTTTGTGCCGCTTTTCTTGTTATGTGTTTTACATGCTGTCTGTAGACTCTTTGCTGCTTTGGTGTCTCCATTCAGGGCTTCCTCAACAGTTGGCAACGGCGCTTCAGCGATATCAGCGATGCTGCAAGACATCGTTAGTATTTTGTGTATTTAAGGAAGCAAAAAGGAGATTTACCTTCGCAGATTTTTGCCCTGGAGTGCTTTAACTTGACCCATGGCTGCCATCATGGACATTTTGCGTCCCGTGAGCAATCGTAACAGCTCTTGAAGATCATTTTGAGTTGCCATGACGCAGATTTCTCAGAAGCTAGGATGAGAACAATGTACGCGAGACAACAGGAAGTATGGCTTTGACGAAAAAAGATGATTATCAATAGTATCACATGCCACTCGCTCTGTACGGCTGTTGTGATGTTGTAAAGTACAGATGGTATTCACGCTCACAGCCAGTCTCCCTCCTATCAAAAAGCACTCCACTTTTCCGACCCGGCATATCGGATGGATACCGACCCGCTCCGGGGTTAACTTGGGGCTTGTATACCTAAATTTTGAAGTTGCGACTGGAGCTGCTGAATTGATCATGTCAAAAACCTCCCCCACGATTTTGACGACCAAAACCAACCGACGAAACTCGACCCCTCGGGAATTTTGAACACATGTCTAAACTTCAATCATGATATCTCCGCTTCGAGGCCTTGCTGCTAAGGCCCCTCGTGCACAATGCCGTTTCGCGAGTAATATTCCACGACAACCTCATCCATCACCAAAAACACCACCCAAGATCTCCAGACCTTATAAACCGTAAACATACCTCAGGATAATACTCCTCAACAACCCCCAGCTGACAACTCACAAAGCACACCTAGGCCCGCCGCTTCTTCCTCACCACCTCCTCCTCCTCCCAAAGCCGAAACCCTCCTCGATCTCTGGCGCTCATCGTGGCTCCCCCTCACCGGAGCTGCCCTCCTCGCCGGTGCTCTTGGCTTCTACATTTTCGGCACTGCCGCCGCGTCTCTTAAATCATGTCCCTGCGGTGGAGCATGTGAACACCTCACGCCTACGGGACGACCGCCCGCGCTGACGGGCGAAAATGCGGAACAGTTCGACAAGGAACTCGACCTACCGGAGTGGTGGATGGGCATTACAAAGTTGAGGAAGCGTCTCGCCGCGAGAGCGACGGGTGATGTACTCGAATTGGCGATAGGGACAGGGAGGAATCTACAGTATTATAATTGGGAATCGTTGAGCGACAAAGTGTCCAACGCCGAGGGCAAGAGCAAAAACGACAAGTCCAGTTCAACGCCGAGTATCACATCATTCACCGGTCTAGATATATCAGTCGACATGCTAGACGTCGCTCGAAAACGCCTCGTCAAGACCGTCCCACCCATGAAATCCTCAGCGACCATCGTCCGCGCCTCCACCATGGCCGACCACACCGGCGGCCAACTCTCCTTCATCAACGACCACCTCCGACTCATCCACTCCGACGCCCACCATCCCCTACCGAGTCCCGCGACATCACCCACAAAATACGACACTGTCATCCAGACTTTCGGTCTATGCTCTGTATCCGATCCCGTCTCTGTCCTGACCAATCTGGCGACGGCCGTGAAACCTGGATCAGGCCGTATAATTCTCCTCGAGCACGGAAAGGGTTGGTTTGGCCTCGTCAACGGCATGCTAGATCGAAACGCTGGTAAACATTTCGAGAAATACGGCTGTTGGTGGAATCGCGACATTCAAGCTCTAGTGGAAGAGGCGGCCCTCAAAACACCTGGACTCGAAGTTGTCAAGGTTGAGCGACCCAACTTCCTCCAACTCGGAACATTGGTATGGATCGAGCTTCGAGTAGCCGAACAGGCCTTATAGTCCACGACTGTCTTGAGCTGGACTATTGTACAACACAATTGCAATCATGATAGATAAGGTGGAGAAAAGCGTCCATAAAACTATGTACAATATCAACAAGTTGAGAAGCCCAATCTGAGCACCATATCCCATGTATTTTTATCCCTAACCAGGGCTCTCATATTGCGCCAGATAGCTCATAAGCATAACAAAAACAAGACCCCCAAGCTTTGGACACCCCAGTCCTTTTACCCCGTACACCAAACCAAGTCTGAAATCAAGCCAATGTGTCTATATGTACAAAGTACTCCTACACGTCCACCCCATGGTATTAGAATCTATCATGCATCTGTCGTCACCGACGTATCCGTGCTTTCGTCTTATCATCCCCATCAACTCCTTGCACCAGTCAAGAAAGTCGTCATCACTCAGCATGCATCAAGCAGGCCATCGAGCTCATCAATCTCAATACTTTCGGCGCCTTGGTCCCATTCCATGATCTTGTTGAGCTTCAACCAGTTTTCGGCCTCATCCTCTTTGCGTGCGCTCGACATGAGATTGGATAAGCCACTGGGTTTCACTGAAGGGCTAGCGAGAAAAGTCGATGGGCCAAAGATGCGGTGCTCTCCAAACCAAAAGTCGTCACGATAGCCATACTCTGCGGCAGATGCGCGATCAGCGGAGTCGACAGTCGCCATGGTCTCATTGAACTTGCGCTTCTGTAGGCAGTCGGCAGTCTGCGTGAACTCGCGCTCATCCTTTTCCAGAGGTGGCGAATTGTTGCGACTGTCACGGCGGTGAGGCACGTATCTCTGATGTGAATGGAAAGAACCAATGGGAGTGGCGGGCATTGTGAAGTCGTCGTCGCATTCCTCAAAGTTGTGAGGCGACAAGTCGACTTCGGGGGAAGGGCTCAGCTCACGTCGGCGAGACTCGTCCTCGGAGCCAGAGTCGTCTGTAAGTGATACCGAGGGGGTATCAATGACGCGAACAGACATATCAGAGCTCGACTCAGGGAGAGGTTGACGAGGGCAAGTAGTAAGGAAGTAGTAGGTTCGGCGGGGATGGACTGTTTCCAACTCCTTGGCTAGTGGGCAAGGTTTTGTTGTGCCCCAGCAAGTGCGCTTCATGTATGAAGCCAGGCGCGATGAGATGATAGCACATGGGTTGGCAGAACTATTACTGTAAGTTAGCACCAGAAGGCAACGGCTGAGTGCATTGGAGGGGGTCGCAAACTTACTGTTGAACGGAGGTAAGACGCTGAGCAAGCACAGTGGCCAACTCCTTCACAAGATGGGGACGATTGGCTGTTGACTGTAGCTGGACAATAACAGCTTCGACAATATCATCGTTTACCGTTCCAAGGCCGATCTTGTTGTCGCTAACAACAGAGTCCATCGAGTCGGGTGTAGGTGAGGGAGGCGGGGTCTGCTCTATCGCAACATCGTCGCCACTGTGTGATCGCTTCTGTCGCTTTCCAGGTTGCGACTCGGAATCAGACCGTGACACTGACGTTGATGAAGTAGATGAAGATGTTCGGGAGGCGTTTCTGGAAGCAGCGGCAGCAGCGCGAGCGGCTTGGGACATTGGGACGTGAATACCGAGACTCGGTAAAGAAAGCGACTTGCGGCGAGTGTTGTAAGGCATGGTGTCGGTGTTTCTGGTGATTTACAGGAAAGGGATTCGAAGGGATAGAGACGAGCACTTGTCTATGCGTATACGGGTGGCGGATTTCAAATTATCGGTCACCAGGAAGTCGTCGATACGTAGACAAGGATGTATAAGCGCAAGAGAAGTCACAGTTGATCAAGAGATCTATGGATCTAGAGATCTAAGGCGATACTGTAGAGAACTTGCGTATATACGATATGTAATAGGATGGTCTCTAAACAAGGTTCTAGAGACGATAAGGCAAGGGAGAGGGAGTGTTGTTGTTAACAGATGATGTTTTGAGAGGTGGAGGAGTAAAGGAGGAAGTTCACGAGTTGACAATGGGGGAGCAACAAGGGAGCGGCGATGAAGGCGACCAAGTAGAAGGGGGATGATGGGACAGATGGGGCGGGGTGGGAACAAGTCACTTCAGTCTCTCAGAGATATCTGGAGGCTCAGGCAATCAATGAACCAATGCTTGAAGGCTGGTTGGTCAAAAAGCAGGCTCCATTCACTAATTCGAAGAGTAATAGTAAAGGGATGATGGAAGGGTCGACGAAGAGCCATAAAAAAGCACGGGAGGGAAGGAGAGGCCCCTTCGATGAGAAAGAAAAAAAAAAGTGTGGCAGCCAGCACCCAGCAACTGGCAAGTGCAAGCACAAGAGCTTTCGAACTTTTTTTTTTTTTTTTTTCTCTTCTGAAATTGCCCCTATTGGCTGGCACTGGCGTGCATGGCTGCCGAGGGTGGGGTAAGCTAAACGTCAGTGGGGCTATTCTGTGGATGTTTGGGAAGATCCATGTACATCGCATCCCTGTATCCCAGCCGCAGGGGAGAAAAAAATTGAGAGAGAGAGAAAAAAAAAAAAAAGGAGGGAAGGAAAAGTAGGTGGCATTTTTGGAGTTAAGTCGGTAAAAAGAGAAAGAGCAGGTGGGATAAGAGGGTAAGAAGGAGAGAATGGGCTGGGAATTGAGACAGGCTCTGTCTGCCATGCTTGCCTTTTGTTAATGGAAAGGTAAGTTAAAGCATACATGCAATGCACATACAGCCTCAGGCACTTTCACAGCTGCAGCCTAGATAATGGTGACAACCATTTGCCTCTAATTGTACCTCTCCTAGAAGTCCTTCTCCCTTCAATTACTCATGATGTTAGGCAGACGAAACGAGTACGAAAGGCTGAGACGGCTGCAAGACGCAGCTACAATTGTGATGAAGTCTAGAGGTACAGCACAGCAACCAAGACGAGGAGGTGGGTGGTTGACCTTGACCATGACGCTCTCGACCTTTGACTCCTCACTGGCTGACTCGCCGTCTTTTTTCTGCTTCTTTTCTGGTTACAGTCTAGCCTCGCCTCCATTAGAAGGGAATTTGTTTTCTTTTCCCTGCCTCGTTGGTCCGGGAATCTTTTTTTTTTTTTCCTGCAAATTTGCGGTGCAAGCTTCCGTCCGGAGAGTAGTACTAATACGCTCTCGCCTCAACCTAGACACGTTTTTCCCGCCTCACCCGCTCTGCTATCATGGCTCTTCCGGGCGCAGAGCCACTCTCGGGTCCTGTCGGTTAGTGCTCAAAGGACCCTGAATATTTTGTTGAGCGGTGCGCACCGCCAGTGTCGGCCATTGTTACATTGCTGTCGAGGTTGGTTATATAGCCGGGAGGGCCTGGCTTACACCGCAACGTCCTACGCGCTGCAGTCGAGACAACCCTCTGTTAAGAACAGCCGTGCTGGTCATCTTTTGGTTTACACCGCATTGCTTGTTTATGCACATTGGTGTGCTCCGGGCTGCATCAAGATGACATGTTCAAGGGACCAGCTGCAGCATTATTACATGGATGAGCCCAACTCCATCTTGGATTTTCAATTGTGATGGAGATAACAAGTGGGCCATATCAATTTCAAGGTCCCTTCATTCTGCGCCCCATCGCCTCCATTTTGTTGTCGCCCATGACAATCAGAGCCTCGGAGGACAAGGACCGATCACCAAGAGTCTTTACTAACGGAAAAAGTCTGTACCTCAGGCTACGAACGAAACGGACCGAGCGTGCGACCACCGTCTCGTCTCGTCTGTCACAGTGATTGCGTAAAACACAAAGGTCTCGACTTCTTTTCCTTTGGATGGCCAATTATGGCTTTTGTGTTTATTTGGTATTGGCATTCCTTTTACGATGAACACTCTTGCCGCCCATTAATCTGTTCTTTTGTAGTGTAGTATACCGCTCATGCGGAGGATGTTACAGCTCCCTGTCGAAGAGCAGCAAAGCCATTACTGTACATTGTATGTAAGTGTTCCCCGCTCATTGATTTACTACGTGCTCTTTGGTTTGGTTTTTGACTTTGCATGCCAAATTCCATTATTTTCTCTGGTACCTCATCTCAGCCGGTAGGTTGAACGGTTGACGGAGGTGCCAAGGGCCCCTCATAGCCTCTCTCATTTCCGTCTCAATGTCAGCGCTCCGTGATGAGAGATTGAGGTTCCCATTTCCATCTAATACCTTTTCTTGCAAATGGGCATGTTACTGCTGGTATTATTGTTGTTTGTTGTTGCACTTGCAAGTCTTTCAGCCACTGGGACGTGGCCGTTGCTTCATTCGTCTCGACTGTTCGATGTTTGAGGAGGATTATGAGACATGGGCTGCGACCTGTTCAACCCCCTACAGTTTCAATCCTGAAATCTGTACCTTTCGTTCAATCCTTAAACATGCAGCCACTTCCTAACACTGATGAATCAGGAGAGTTACGCAAACAGACCCCCTTATCCCGATGCTCGTCACCAGGATCGTCATTGTTTATTGGCAAACAGCTCCATCTTGGTCATTGTTGGCCTCATCCTTCCATGATTGACACCATTTCTTACCCTACAGGCCTGGACCTTTCCCGAAGAGAGACGGAGCCTCGCAACGTTTTCCACCTCGAATCCACGCGGTGGGCTTCCATGCAGGTTTAGCCTCTTCCCCTGGCACTTGCTTGAGCTTGAGCGTGTCGCTGGTCACTCCACCCCCCTGTCTCGAAATTCGAGGCTCGAGCGGATCTTACGCTCCCAGCAAGCTCTGAGGCCATGGTTCCCCCCTTGACCCGATCTATCTTCAGCCAGTGCTACTGTGACAAGATCCCGAAGTCGGGTCAATAGCCATGCCACATCATCTGATTTCTCTATTTTTCTTGTTTCCAAGTGCACCTATTGTAACAAGTACCGATAATCTGGATATAAGTCGAACGATGCTGTCTGTAGGTCAAGTATCAGGGCGCAAGTAATTTACTTCAATGCAGACGTACTTGTACAGTACTTAGCCAGCAGTATGCTCCCCTTATTTGCCTTTATGAAGTCATTAATGACAGACTATGAAGATCTCCCCACCAGTGATAACTCGAATTATTGCCCGTTTCTACCAGAACCCCCTTCTCTTGCAGGACCCAAGAAAAAACTCACTAGCTCTTTATGGTTCATGCTCCCTTTGGACAGATGACTGAAAAATTAAAATAAAAAAATCAAAACCAAAATCCTGCCTCAGGCCTTATATGCAGGCCAAACGTCTCTTCGTACCGTCATTCCATTCTTGCCTTAGGCTCGAAGGTAAATGACTAACATCCCATTGGTCAATGGCATATGCCTTCCAAAAACGTCGGCTAGTCCGCTGAGAGGAGGGTCTTGTTCCTTGCCTAAGGTTCTAGGTGCCCCGCAGCCCCTCATTGAAGAACGAGATTCCACAGTGGTTCTATTAATTACCTCTGCTCTGTTACCGACGGGGACAAGCCAAAAACAGAAACAGGTCACGATATTGGCCTAGCTAACCTTCAGTATCACGGTCAATGGCCGGCAGCATGTTGGGACCACATACTAGCTCTCACAACAGGATCAAGGGAAGCAAAACAGTATCAGTGCTTCCCCTAAACCTTCAGCAACGAAGTTGTCAGCTCAATTAGTGACATTTAGCTTTCACCACCTAACTCTACTTCCGTTCCAACCTTTTTTTCGCTCCTTCCCTTCTTCAAGTATACTCAGCCAATGACATCTCTCCACTCCCACGTCCTCTTTCCATCATTGTAACCCCACTTCCCAGCACCCCTCCTCCAACATGACTCACAACCAGATATTCATACTTCAAGTGACGTCTGGACAAACTTGTTCACGACTCAGTTACCTTGTCATACCAACAACCCTATTTACATATATCGTCAGGTAGCTTAGCAGCACACTCTCGCCATGGAGCTACCCTTTATCACGCTCGATGTCTTTACGACAACACGCTACCGCGGAAATCCTCTCGCTGTCGTCACCGTACCGGCCGATCAGCCCAAGCCGTCACAGGATCAGAAACAGACAATTGCTCGCGAATTCAACCTCTCCGAAACAGTCTTTGTACACGATGTCGATCCCAACGATTCCAAAGCTGATCAGACTAGTCGGGTGATCGACATCTTCACCACAGATGCTGAGATTCCTTTCGCAGGCCACCCTACCATTGGAACAGCCGTGTCACTTATCCCAAAGGGTGTCACAACTATGGTTGCCAAAGCTGGTCCCATTGCGCTCACGCAGAATCGTCCGGGGTACATCCAAGCTGATATCCCACATAACGTACGACATCACCAAAGGACTTTAGCCGATCTTGCGTCACCCGTCCCGGGACAGCTCGCGACCGATGAAACTCTGAAAAGCCTGGAGCTCAAAGCCCCGCTGTTTAGCATCGTCAACGGCATGACCTTCGCTCTTATCAATCTTTCTGACCTCGAACACCTCTCACGAGTCCGAATAACCGGCACAGGCATCCCCTGTAAGGATCTCCTCGACGAAGGGTGGGATGTAAGCTTTCTGTGCAAGTACTACTATGTCGAGAATAGCCGTCGCCAAGAAGAGGGGACGACTGTTGTGTCTATCCGCTCGCGCATGATCGAGGGAACTATGGAGGACCCTGCGACTGGAAGTGCGGCGTGCGCCTTGTCTAGCTACCTTTCCCTGCAAAACAGTGATGGTCAAGACGTGAAGTATCGATATGAAATTGATCAAGGTGTGGAGATGGGCAGGGAGAGCAACATTGTTGTTGATGTCCATGTCAAGGACTCCAAGATCCAATCCGTCAAGTTGTCAGGAACAGCTACCCAGGTCATGAAGGGGCATATCACCATTTAAACCATCATAAAGCACACTCGGCTCTTCGTAGTGATGGTTTGGTTTACTGCAACATCCAGTGTCAACAAATAGCACACAGGTGGTGAAGTCAGCAGTGATGCAAAGAAAGCCGCATGCGCCCAGTATAGTTTTTCCGACACATCATTATAAGTAACTTAATCGTACAATGGTACAGTATTACAGTATATCTTGTGACTCTCACGGTCCCCTTCTCGTCCCCCCGAACGAGAAGAAGACCGTCAGGTCGCAAAACATGACGTCTATAATTCTGAACTTTTTTGATTTTGTCTCATCCCAACGCCTTCACCACCCCTCCCACCAATGAGACCTCCAGTAGTATGCATAACCTTGATTCCCAAGAAAAAAAGAAGAAAAAGTAGTCTGCGACATGAATATAATCATAATAGTTGTTTCAACTCTTGTCGTTAGGACCAGTCTTTGTTGTATATCTGTCAACCAATTTAGGCTCGCTGGAGCACTTGGGCAAACCGTTCAGCAACCTAGTCCAAGTATGTTAGTACATGCCAGTGAGTCGAAATGAGTGACAATTGCTTACCTCGGGAGTTGCCTTGATAAAAGGGAGATCAAAGAACATGTATTTCTCGTTCTTCAATAACTCCACAACGGTGTACATGAGGCCCCAAGGCTGTGGCCAGAAGGTGACTAGTCGTTCGAGCAGGATTCGTGTGATTTCCTGACGTATCTCGGACTCCTCCGGGTCGCTGAGATCCTTTCCAAAGATATAGAGGAGTGCCTGGCTAAAGAAGTCGGTGTGCGCGTTAGGGAACCGAAGCTGGTTGATAACGCTTCCGAGGAAATAGTATCGAGCCTCAGGAGAAAGCTCGTGAATGACGAGGGACAGAGTTGACACTTCGGGTTCATCGCCTGACACAGTCACACTGGTGCCTGTTTGGGCTGCTTGGTCCGCGGCGTGCTGGCCAAGGTAGATGATAACCGCACCGATAACCTCAATATTCGCCATGACGGGAACATGGCCAAATGTTGTCTCCTTGGGAGCGTCGTGGGTCATGGCATGAGTGATATTAGCAATGATGTCCTCAGACGGGCCGTTCTGGAGGGCCTGCTCAAGGACGCTCAGGAGCCCGACGTTTTCGAGGACGGCAGTTGCTTGATCGACAAGGTTAGAGTGGATCTTTGTGGTCTCGGGTCGGTCCTTAGCCTCCTGAGGGAAGATCAGGCTCTGTTGTGGGTTGGCAGCCAAGACTGCGTTGAGCAACTGGGTGCAGTGTGGCGGAATGCTGGCGGCAAGCTTGACGTGGTTTGCTGCGATAAACTCTGGGAAATCGTGCTGCAAGATGACCAGGAGCTTGAAGGTTGCTCGATAAACGTCCTTGGCAATGGGAGAAACCTCAAACATCTTGAGCTGGTCTCCCAGTGTCTCCAACAGTTGGCATAGAAGATCAACAAACGGCCTCCATCCAGCTCCGTTAGGCATTTGAAGAAGGACTGGCATGAAAGCCCGATGCTGGACCAGAGACAACCATCCGTAGATAAAGCCAGGAATCTGGCGAGGACCCATGCCCGTCAACCGGCTGGCAACTCTGAGCATGATTTCTTGACGCTCCTCGCCTGACAGCTCATCTGAGATGGTATGGATCTCATGGAGGATCATAGAGACAAGTCGGAAGAACATCCTCTGGTTCAGTTGCTCACCGCGCTTTACGTAGTGATGGTTGAGCACCAACGTAATCAAGGCCAAGGTAGAATCGACAAACGAGGCTCGGGTGGTGGATGAGTCGAATCGCAGGCTGATGAATGTTCCGATGAGTTTAGCGAGAGCATCAATCATGACATAGGCATCCCCGATAGCCCCAGCATGCACGATATGCTCGAATCGGTCGACAGACAGGTCGATGGCAGCGCGAACAAAGACGAAGAAGTCATCTCGATCACGGATGACCTGCTTGGCTTGCAGCTGCTGGACAAATGCAGTGATGGCCTTGTCAGAAGCGTTATGGTTGTTGCAAAGATGGACCCATTCCTCGAAGACGTACTCCATTTGATCCTGGCGGTACACAGTCTGGTCGCTGCTCTGCGAGGGACGGGGCAATCCTGAGCCAGTAAGTTTGTTCTTGACCCGTTGACCAGCGGGCGATTCAGGGTCTTCCTGAATCCAGGCCCAGGCCTCTTCCAGAGTACGGACAAAATCTGCATATAGAGCCATGGGTCGGTTGTTGAGCAGGGCAAGGTCCAGCATATGCTCCAAGAAGTCCAAGGAGCCTTCTTTGCGAGCTTGCAACGCCTTGGACATTGCTAGATCAATACTTCTCCAATCCACAAGGTCAGTTCGAGTCAGCGCAGCAAGGAGAGGCAGACTCAGGAAAGTAGGTCCAGGTTGCTGGCTGAACAGAGCACGAACTCGGTTGTTGAGGGCTGGGCCAGAGATCTTGCGGAGCGTCTCCAGCACATGAACCAAACTCTCAAGCGTCAGGTTATCTTCCAGTGGCTGGAAGAGATATCCACTAATTTGCTCCGCAGCGTAGATGGCGAAATCTTCCGAGTTCTGCGACGTCTTGATGATATGTTGCACGAGAGCATCTACTACTTCAAGGACGGGGTGAGGCCTTGGCAAGCCCATGAAGTGCTCCTCCTCGGCGGCGCCAGCGACGCGGATTAGTTCTTGAATCAACTTGTTGACTCTTTCGGCGAGACCTCGTACGTCCATCTGGAATGCCTGCGAGCGACCGTTGGGC
Source organism: Fusarium penzigii (assembly GCA_013623535.1). Classification (NCBI taxonomy): domain Eukaryota; kingdom Fungi; phylum Ascomycota; class Sordariomycetes; order Hypocreales; family Nectriaceae; genus Fusarium; species Fusarium penzigii. Next base: position 18,131 of record JABFFC010000355.1, read on the forward strand.
AGATTAGTTGTAGCAGCAGCATGAACAGGCGCGTACGGCTGCATTTGCGCACCGATATGTGGCTGGATAGAAGGTGTCTCGGCGGGGGTTGGCAGGTTCGGCAGCGCAGTGAACTGATCTTGCAGGACCTCATTGGCGAGAGACCTTGTTGCATCAGAGGTAGAAGGACCGTGCGATGGGGTAGGGGCGGCGGAGCTGCGTGGCTGTCTTGCGAAATCATCATAGATGGCCATCTGCTCAGGGTTAAGACCGTTCGGGTTCGGCGACAGCTTGTAGGGGTTAGGAATTGCCATGGCCCAGCGGCTAAGGTTAGAGTCGAAGTAGGGTTCGTTAGGTCTCTGGAGACGGTGACGGCGACGGGCCTCCAGCTCGGGTTCAATCATATCCTCAATCTCTGGCACGGCTCTCTCTTCAGCCTGCTTTTCGATGATGTTGCAGGCCAAATCGAGATTAGAATTGACACACATGATAATGGTGCCTTCCGGCAGGCCCTGAGGAAGATCGTTGGAAAGGTTCCGCATATAGTTGGTAAAGTTGGCTCGTAAAGGCTCCTTAGACGTAACGAGGGCCAGACTGCCAGCTGTAGCCTTGACCATATTGACAGCGGAAGTTCGCACGCGATTCTCGTCGGACTCGGTAGCAAAGTCTTTGTGAATCATTTGTTGCGTGCTGATAGCAGCGATCGTGACAGATCGGTCCACGACTGGCTGGATGATGTCCTGGAGAGCACGGCTCAGAGCAGTTCGTACAATCTCGTGCAGACGGGTCGTGCTAACGACCATTTCATTAGTAGGGGGGATATTAATCAAAGGACCAAGGTCGGGGATAGTCGGTGCGATGGCTTGAGGGGACAGTCCAGCACCGACTGAAGACCCAATACCATTGAGTGATAGATTCTCGAATGCATCAATTTGGTCTTGGGGAAGAACATCCGCTGGTTCTTCAATAACAGGACGGTTTAGAATTTCGCCTGAAGGCTCAATGCTCTTATGGTCGAGATTAAGACCCTTGCAAAGAACCTCAATTTCGAACTTGAGGTTGAGCTTCAGTTCAGCATGATGGTAGAGTTCGATAAGCAGATGAATGATATCCATGAGCCAAGGGTTAGGGGGTCTGAAGACCGCAGAGGAAGCACCCTGGATCAAGACCTTGCATACAAAGGGAATGACAACGATTAGTCTCTTGGTGTCATGTGCCTCAATTAATAGTTGCTTGAAGGCGATGTTCTTGTGTTTAATGGGTCGGTCCCTTGCGAGGGTCAGGAGACCAAGCCAGCCACCCAGATTCTTCAGATGCGTCCTCTCAGTCGAGTTTTGCATAGTGGCTTCAGAGTTGAGCATCCGAGCAACACTGATGAAAGTCTCTCTAAGAACTTCGCTCCAGAGCTCCTTGTCTTCAAATAACTTGACCAACTCGAGATAGACATGGTGATAATTTGGCTGCATCTTGGCACGTTCCTCGACAAGATGACAAGCGAACCATTGCTGATGCTTGCGTTCCATTATGTCCCGGAGTTCCTTGCACATGGTCTGAAGGGTGCCTTCAGTGATGTTGTTCAGAACAAACTGAACCTTGTCCTGAGCACTTTCATCTGGATCTTCGGCCTCAGCCGCGATTGAGGAGGGATCCACGTTGATTGAGCTGAACGCTGGAGCTTGACGCTCAGCATTGGCCTGCTCGTCGGGGGTACCGTTCGGAAATCCGTCTTGGAATCCAATTCCATGAGGCGTTCCGGCCCCATTACGGCTGCGGACCAAGTCTTCTTCGTGTTCCCGGATAACATCCTCGGCTTTCTTCATCGCTTCCGTACCTTGCAGTCCTGGGATCTGCAGTAACTGCTTGCAGAAACCAGGCCACTCACGGAAGCGAACCAATAATTGCATCAGAGCCTGCAGACCAAACTTGTACATGGGGTCTTCCGGCATGTGGTCTCGAACAGCTTCCAAAATCATTCCCAGGCCAATCTTGAGAGGTAGGTCCGAAATTAGCTTATGGGAGATTATTCCACCGAACAACACGGCCGTAGTTGCAAGGGCCTCAAGAGGGTAATCAACGTAATGGCTGTACTCGTCGAATAGACCGTGAATCATGCATGCAAAGACATCTTGATCCAGAGGGTCCCTGGAATGTTTGTATCGATCAAGAACCTCGACAATATTGCGAACCTGCATTTCGTCACTGTACATCTTCTTGTAATGCTCCTCCATCTTGCTATTTGCAGCTGGCGCGAGAGCGTTACCGTCTTTCCCGTTCGCATCAATGATATCGTCATAGCCTTCACCATAGTTGATCAGTCGAGGATAAGCGATAATGCAGTGGCGCTGAACCAGTATCAAGTCTTGCACAGGGGCCTTGGGCAAGAAGTCTTCCAGGATCTGAAGCAGAGCGGATACAGTACGGACTTGGAGGGTAGTGGTGGTTTTGACAGGGGGCTGTCCGTCAGGCGTGCCTCTTTGATACTGATTTTCCAAGTTCGCCTTGATCATCAAGAATTGCAACAGCGTACGTGCAATCTCGTGAGTCCTGTCGGCATTATACCGCGCCCACTTAGAAAGATCCAAATAGCCTTCTGCGTGTGCCAGTGCCGCAAGATCAATTCCAAAACCGTTCGGCAAATACACAAGCGATTCCAGCCAATTGTGCTTGACTGCATGCTCAAAGACTAGAGGTAGGTCCACGGGCTTGACAGCATGGGCATCGATCAAACGTTGGGTAACCCAATCCTTGTCCTTCTTCCATAAACTATCCAGCACGAAGTCGTATTCAGGCGATCGTTTGTAAAGGAAGTTCTCAAAGAGTGAGTTGAGCGTGTCAATAGCCATGGGAGCCCAGTGCTGACGAGGAACCTCGAAAGCAGACACCAAGAAGATATCGAGATTAGGGACGACAACTTCCTGGAAAAGCCGTTTTGCTTCAACGCTTGTGGAGGCCACGACGGAACTGAGCGCTACATTGAAAATCGAAGAAAGCGCTGCAACTGAAACCAATGGATGCCTGACAGCCACAGTAGCTCGTTCGCGCACATTGTCCGAGGAGTTCGCGTAATCGTCTAGGGTAATGCTTCGTTGAAGTCCGGGAATGGTCGTCGCGTCCAGTTCGTCGGGGGTCAGTGAAGCATAGGCGCTGACAAAGGACAGCTGAGCTTCTGGATGCCTCCAAACGCCGCCCCACAACCGTTGGATATCCAGGCCCGATTGGGAATCCTGCGCAACCAATACCAGAGCTGAATATAATCGAAGAAATTGTTGTGAGGAAATCCGGGCCGAGGGTTGATCGAAGAGAACAATGACTTCCATCCAGTCGAATGACTTGGGAAGCACCCTTCGCAGGGCGGTGACGAGGACGGTGGGTTTATGTTGCGGGGTTTGTATAATGGTCGTAAAAGTGAGGGCTGCGGAGACTTGGTCTGGACCAAGCTGTAGATTACTAGGGCGGGTTTGAAGGTACGAGACACATGTCTCCTCATCGCGCGTAAAGTCAGCACCAGTCTTCTGAATATAACGAGCCAGGGCATTGGAGGGCCGGTCGGCAAGAACCCTTCCGAGATCGAGAGCGGCCAGAACCTCAGAAGGTGGCGCCTGGTCCATGCTGAGGTATCGCTTGGTTATGGCACTTTCAAGATCTCTCCTAGAAGACACGTTGAAGCTAGGCGGGTGATACTGAAGAAATCGCTCGACGATGGAGGCAATGAAGGATGGAGAAAGGTCGGCGTGCGCCTCTAGTTCGGGGCGCGAGATAATGTCGACAAATGTGGGGAAGTTTGTAGACAGAATAGCGTCGGCTGGCAGCGTATTAAGATACAAACAACAATCAAGCTTTGGTGGTAACTTGTACTAACCTTTGGTCTTCAGATCAGCTCGGGTGCCTAGCTTGAAAGCTAGAGCTAGCAGAGTCTTGTCCAGCGCATCGAGCTTGAAATGCTCCATGAAACTCGACAGATCAAAATCGCGAAAGATGTCTTCAGTGCCGCCATCGATCGATTCGGCGATTTTGGATGCTTGGTCAGGATCGTGGGAGATCTTTCTCATCTCACCCACAAGGATGTGATAATTTCCTGGATTCGCAACCGGGCGGTTGAGACCAGGGAATATCTGCGGCGCGTTGCCGGCAACTAGCCGGGTAAAATATTTGGAGAAGACTTCCATGCCGTGTTCATCGATGAGCTACACAAGGAGAGGATGATTAGAAACCCTGAAGCACCGTGGCATCAACCCAACTCACCTTTCTTAATTGGTCAACTTGCAATTCCCACTTGGCACGGTCCTTATCCTCCTTGATAGTGCTAAGCAGGAGGTAAACCTGGGCGACGACAATCTTTGTCAATGAGTTGGTGCCCGTCGGACTGCTGGCGCTGGGGCTCGCGCCAGCACTGAGTATGGCAGCCTGCGATGGGTGGGGTGAATGGCTCGAACCCGTCTGAAGTGTCTGAGCAGGATTGGGCGAAAATGATCCCGCTCGAGGTGGTGGGACCATGGAGGTGTTTGAGAGGCGATGGGAGAGCGGTAAAAGGAGCGCCTGCCCTCGAGGTCGTAGTAGGCCGGGGGAGGCTCACGAAGCGAGCAGTCGATTAAGAATACGAAGCGGTAACTCTATATAGGGAATTCCTACATGGAGGAGTCGACAAAGCCAGGCAATGGTGGGACCGAGGGAGGGGGGCTCGAGAGAATGCGACCGTTGCGAGCGGGAAAGGTCGAGTAAAGGGTGAGCGGGGGGAGAACACCAAGATGCTGTTCTTGATGGAGGAGTGCGTGTCAAGTGTCCAGATGTTGTTATCGCGGGGGGTTGGCTGGGCGCTTGAGACGCGGCGTATCAAAGAGGTCCAGATCAAAATAAAGCGGTGGTTCAGCCCAAGTCGACAAGATACATGCAAAGCAGGGGATGGTATTTCTCGAGTATCGATCTCTTGTCAAGTGAGTTCGTTCACAGGGTGATGTAGACGCTAGGTTGAGATTCAGGTGATGAAAATGGCCATGTACCGCAGCACGGCATCTTCCGGCCCACACTAGAGTTGGGGTCAAGGATACAGTCACAAGAGCCCGCATCACGTGCTGGCCTGCAGTGCCAGTTGGAGCTGTTACGGTTGCTCGGTCAACAGCGCTGGCGCCATTCTAAACAATGAGACCAGCGTCATGTCCACCATCATTTCTGGGCCCGTTCTCCTGAACACTGTTTAGTGTAATTGACGACTATTGTCTTTTGCATTTCAAACTGCAATCCAAAGTGAATAATAACCCTACTGAGGCTGGTTCCTTCAAGTATATGTTACAATACTTGTCTGGTCTATCAACAAGCAAACCACGTACCAACCTGCTTTCTGCTTTTTTCTTCAGTTTCAAACGGCATCATGCCTGCGTCAACCGCAGATGGCCCGGCCGTTGCACTATCCTGTGAGGCTATTCATCAGCTCCATCGCAGCAAGTTTGAAATGCTAACCTTATGGATCAGTTGCAAACAACTTCTGGGGCAAAGATGATGCTGGAGTTACACCTATGCTAACTCGCATGGTCTCTGCCAAGACGACATGCGACGAACTTAGAGCGTTCTATGGAGGTTGGTTTACTGTACTGATGTTCTTGGGAATTGATCCTTTGCTAACCTTTCTCTCCCTTTGCAGCGCGAGCGACAATCGAAGAAGAATATGCCCGGAAATTGGCGAACCTGTGCCGGAAGCCATTAGGCTCTCAAGAATCGGGCACCTTGAAGATATCACTAGACACAGTCCGGGGAGAAGTCGAACAAATGGCAAAGCAGCACCAGAATATCTCTGCTCAGATGAAAACGGAACTCGAAGAACCCCTTGCTGCCTTTGCCGGAGCAATGAAAGAACGACGCAAGATTATCCAGAACACGGTAGAGAAGCTCCTCAAAGTCAAGACGCAGCAGACACAACATGTGAACAAAGTAGGCTCTCTCGGATGTTATATATCAAGTACAATGACTAACTTCTTCAGACACGGGATAAGTACGAACAAGAGTGTCTCAAGATCAAGGGCTACCTAGCTCAAGGGCACATGGTCATGGGTCAAGAAGAACGCCGAAACAAGGCGAAACTTGAAAAGACTCAGATAAGTCTTGCGACATCAAACACAGAGTACGAAAACGCCGTCAAAGCTTTGGAGGACACGACGATGAGATGGAACCGAGAGTGGAAGGCCGCCGCCGACAAGTTCCAGGACTTGGAAGAAGAGCGTTTGGATTTCACAAAGAGCAGTCTGTGGACATTTGCCAACATCGCCTCTACAGTTTGCGTTAGTGATGATTCCTCTTGCGAAAAGATTCGTCTTTCGCTAGAGACGATGGATGTCGAGCAGGACATTGTCACCTTCATTAGCGAGAAGGGTACCGGCCAGGAGATACCCGATCCTCCCAAGTATATCAACTTTTGCCGGGGAGATATCAACGACAGCCAATCAGAGACATCTGAAGACGACAATTATTCGGTTGCACAGTTCCCGCGAAATATCAACCCTGCCTTCCGATCTTCTTCACCACAGCCATCCACTTTTGAGTCCCATCATGATCCAAACTCAGCGCTGGCTCAAGATCTTGCTCATCGAGACCTCAACGCCGTTGCTCAAAAGCCAAGTGGAGCCCTTCAGAATGCTATTCCACAACCCTCCGACGAGCTCATGATGCACCCTCCACGATCGCAGCCACGCCATCAGCCCATGCCTCAGCAAGTGGCGCCTCAATTGAGTCATCACATGCATCAGCAAATGCAACCGCGGGGCTCACTGGATATGAGACCCCATGAACAGGTGCAACCAAGAGGGTCACTAGATATGAGACCTCAGGACCAAATGCAGTCTAGGGGAGCTTTAGACATGCGGTCTCGAGAGCAAATGCAGCCCCGGGGAGCTTTGGATATGAGGCCTCAGGAGCAAATGCAATCCAGAGAAGCTTTGGATATGAGGGCCCATGAACAAATGCAATCCAGGGGAGCGTTGGATATGAGGCCCCAGGAGCAAATTCATTCGAGGGGAGCGCTAGAAATGAGACCAAAAGAACAGATGCAACCGAGAGGAGCGCTAGATATGAGATCTCAGGAGCAGGTGCAGTCAAGGGGATCTTTGGACATGAGACCTCAGGAGCCACGACAACCAGACATGAGACAGGGAGAGAGACCTTCTATGGATATGAGACGACAGCAAGAGGATCAATTCCGTCGACAGCCCCCAGCCGGCCACATTGGATACGATGTCAGCCAGCATGGCCCTGTTTCCGCCGTGCCTCACGATCCCTACCCGATGGATGGCATGACGATGCTATGCCGCACCAGTCCCGTTGGGCCTCCCTCTGATCGAAGTTCCCAGGTGACTTCTGCACGACCCTCTAGCAGAGATTCTCACAGCGAATACTCCAACCCAACGTCCTTCTCTAGTGTGGAACCGCCTAGTGGTAAAACATCTCCTGTGAAGCAAGATCCTTCTCCGGCCCCGAGCCCCGTCAAACTTGTCGCAAAGAAGAAGAGCAGCAACTTCCTTAAGAATCACAGTCCTTTCCGTCGCAAGAGCAACAAGGAACTCCAACCAGCGAACCGAAGCACATGGCATGCACCAAGTTCCCAGACTTCTAGCAGCCCAACACGCCGACCCCAGGTGCAAACCCAAGAGGCGCCTGTTGTAACAGCTGAGCGAACTCAGAGCCCTGAACCCATTGACGCCAACGCCAGCCTTGCTTTGGGTATCGGACAGAATGTCTTTAGCGTATCGAACCCTGATTCCAAACAACAGAAGCAGGACTCGGCAAAGGAGGAGGAGATGGATCCTATCGCATTGGCTCTTGCAGAGCTCAAGGGCGTCACTCTTGGTAAAAATTCATCTGTCAGAATGTCAGCAGATCATTACCACGGCATCTCAACCCCTAAGCCCGGATCCGAGACTTCTTCCGCATCGCGATCGGTGCCAGTACCAGGCAGCAAGGATGCTGCGGCTGTGAAGCGAGGAACACCACCGCCTTCATATCAGAACCCAACCTCCAGACTCGGCGTTCCTCCTCCTGCAGTCACTTCCAAGGCTATGAAGGAGGCTACCAAGAAGGCCACCACCCAGACTAGAAGCATGTTTGGAGATCATACCCGCTCCGAATCTGCTCCCCAAAATATTCCTGCAAGCCTCTCTCGACCCGGTACTAGAACTTCGAATGTGGGCCGAGGCGATACTGGTAGCTACAGCGGTTCTCCATCCTCACGACCGGCCACCAGGAATACGAACATTGGTCGTGGTGAGTCTGGAAGCTATAGTTCTGCATCTGTCTCTCGACCTCCTACTCGAGGCTCAGAAATGGGTCGGGCGGAGACTGCAGGTCATAGCACCCCCCCTGTGGCACGATCAGGCACTCGAGCGACAGAGGCATCCCGTATGGACACAGGCAGTTACAATGCCCACCCACTTTCACGACCTGGAACAAGGGGCACGGACATGTCGCGTGGAGGATCTGGAGTATATGGTTCTTCTCCTGTCTCGCGACCTGGCACCAGAGGCAGCGACATGCCACGAGCTGCTTCACCAGCTCCCACCCGCAGCGCGTCTCCACAGCCTCCCATGAATGACTCGTCTAGGATGAGCTATCGATCCGTGTCACCAAACCCTTATGCTGCCAGCCAGCGTTCTCCCTCCGTTATGAGCACTCCTCGAAACCGTGGTTCGGATGCGGGTTACTATCAGCAGTCTTCACCCGGGCCAGCCAGCCGAGGCCCTTCACCTTCACCATACAAGGAATACAACCGCCCTCAGAGTAGCTATAGCAACAATGGTATGGCAGTTCAACTTGCGCCAGTTGATGATCCTTATGGATCTCAGAGAAGCCGTGGTAGTCGCCCCAGCTCTCGCGCAGCTGGCTACCAGGAGGGTGGCAGTGTAGCCGATCCATCTCGACTGTACACTCGAGACGGTAGACCAATTCTTCACTATGGTAAGTTTCGTATCACCCATCAAGGTCGATTGCAGTGTTTCTAACTAACTTTTTCTAGCACGTGCGATGTATATGTACCAAGCTGCCATCCCTGAAGAATTAGGATTCAACAAGGGAGATTACCTAGCAATTCTGCGCCACCAAGACGACGGTTGGTGGGAGGCCGAAGTCCACGACGGAAATGGACATATTGGGCTGGTTCCCAGCAACTATCTTCAGGCCTGTTAGTTGAGGCCAGACGACATATTTCTGAGCGGCTTATTGTGATTAACTGATGGTATCTTCTCTTTCGATCTGCTGTTTATGCTTGTTTTTTTGTTTTTTTATTAAAAAAAAACCATTAGCTGGCATGATGCACCCTCTGTTATGGATGGATTTCTGTATATGTTATGATGCCGTATCTGGAGCGCTTTTCTTTCTTCTTCTTTGACGCGAATGTATCGGGATGGTCTTTGTTATGAGTACTAAGGTAGTTGTCATTTTCGAACTTGTGAATATCATTATATGGAAGTTATCATGATTGGTTTGGCAAAATGTATGTGATTGAGGCCTGGTATCTATGGGCCGCAGAAAGGCAAGTAGTTCAATTCAAGACAGATTAGTGATTAATAGATGCAACATGCAGTTTTAATATTCAGTTTGAGATAGATATATTGATGATGTCAACGGGTTCATGTGAGGAGTAAGTACAATGATTTTGTACTACTGATTTAACACTGGTAGTCAAGACTTATGATAGAAGCTGATATGGTGGATGTTACGGGCAGTTTCTACAGAAAAGTACGTACCACATTATGACGTTGGCGGGGAGCTTCCCTTACATTCGCAGCTCCAAGCTGCCCTTGTTAGACATCCATTCACATGTTATCTTTTACATGCCACATACCACTTACGACAACGGTCGCCCTTGATTTAAGCTCTCCACAACATTGACGCGATTCCGCAACGACGGGACGCGGCGACTTGAGAAATGGTAACTGTCATATTTCCAGAGCCACCAGCGTTAAACCTTTATTAACAGCGCTCCTTAGGAGACCGTTCAGGAAACTGTGCGTATCGTCACGTCGAAACCAGCCCAGCGAGCTGCCATCAATACAGTACTCCTCGTTACGACTAGCATCACTCTCTTTGGTCTTGCGGCGATTGCTTCAGCCCTATTCTTCCAGAACTTTTTGCCGACGGAAGTGGTGACCTCGCCTATTCATCTTCAATATGGGTATGTGCTGTCTTTGCTACCCGTGGTAGGTGATCATGATACTAACGCCGGGATAGCATTGGTATTAACCCCTATGGAATCGTGTCGCTCGCTACACCTCCGATGAAGTCTCAGCAAGAGTACGATGTGTCGTTGACGCTGGCCATGCCGCGATCAATGCCCAACGTTGAACGTGGGAATTTCATGGTTACCCTACAGATGTTGGGCGAGAAAGCCGAGAACCTGGGACCTTATGCGGAGCAACAAGCCAGTCAACGAGATGGGTTCTCATCTCTCGACGTCCTTTTTAGCTCTCGCCGGCCTGTTTTATTCCCATATGTTGACCCAGTAGTATCACTGGCGTCGCGCATTCTCTTCTTGGTCTACCATTTATTCGTGCCTGGGTCAAGCACCAACATGATTATCGTGCCATTGGCAGAAAAGGTCTCATTTCCAAGAGACTCAGTTGTACCACGATCGGCTTATGTGGAAGTAGAGGCTGGACAGACGATTCAGACTTACCATGCCGAATTACAGCTGACAGCCCAACTTCGTGGGCTTCGCTGGCTGATGGTTCATTATCGCATCTCCACATATCTAGCCTTCACATTTTTGTTTTGGGCTTCTGAAGTCATCTTCATGGGCCTTGCTTGGGCAATGTGGGGAATTGCGACTGGATCATCAGACGGCACCAAGGGAAACAAGGGACAGCTTGAAGGCGAATGGCCCAAGGAGTTGAAGGAGGAAGACGAGGAGACGGATCATCCTGAGAACTACCCTACATATGGAAGACAACAGGCTCTGAAATACGAGCCTAGGGCGAAGGAAGAGCTGGATCCGGAGCAACCATTGTCAGAAATACCGAGAGCAGGCGCTGATGCTGACGATGAAGATGAGAGCCTTGAGGATGAAGATCCGCAGCAGAGAGATTCAGGGATTGGGACGAGTTATAGTGAAGATGGAAAGGCAAGTGTTCGCAGAAGAACGTCAAGGAGCAGGATGAATTAGGGGGGTCAATATGTTTATGACTACGTTACAAGAAGGAAGGTAGTGATTTTAATGTTTATTGAAGGGGGATATTGTTCGTTTTGGGATAAATCCCAGTGGTGATAGAAATGACAGCCGGGAGTAATGAACAGGTGGTTGAGCTAATAAAGTTTATGATTATTCCATGACGACCTGATCGGTTCACCGACCGTATGATTTGTGCAAACATTCCCAGTTTACCTATCAAGACTTGATCGAAGCAATAGACGGAACGAAAAACAAAAAAATAAGTGTTGCGATTTGATTACCCTTCCTGGTGAGGCAAACTCTTTGTCTGTTCTGTTCAATGGTAACGGGAAACTCTATGGGGAGTGAATTAAGCGGGCGTCGCCCAGGCTAGAATTCAAGACAGAGCCTGAACAAGAGCTAAGGTACTGCCCCTCTCCTCTACATGCTACATGGTTCGGACTATGCTCTCCACTATGAAAATCAGCATGTGAAGCGGTCTGAACAAACAAACAATTGACGTGTCACAGATGTGTACCTTTTTCTTCTGCTTTTTTTTTTTTCCTGGCCGTGACAGAAAAAAAAACAAAAAAAAAAAAAAAAAACAAAAAAGGGGTAATGCTGGAAGAGGCTGAATTTAGTTGTTGACCTCATATAACTCTTATACAAAATGATTTGATGTCTTTGGCAAATGCGTCCAGTTTCGTCTAGCCTAGATATACTATACAGATATTGCAGACCTCATGAAGGATCTGGCTTGACTGACTGTTAACAGTCGTGACCTTACATGCTATTATCCCTTCTCCGCTTAATCTGATCAGAAGTCGTTTTCCCTACTTCTCTCCCCACCTTGCCATTCCGCTGGCAGACCGCAGGAATCTATCTGATCTACATAGATTACCTAGGCGGTAGGTAGCCTTACATGTAATTGCTCGCATCACACATTTCGTCTATGCTTCCTCTGGAAGGGTCCTCATCACTGCACTCCGTGCTGGATCTAATACTTCACCCTTCAGACAATCACTGTAACCATTCAGCAGTAAACTCTTTGTTCCTTTTACTACTTTGACCTGACGGTAAACCCATTGAAACAAGCGACGCCCCCACCACCCACCACCCACCAC